>APFE031143783.1:124302-157596 GCA_000404065.3 Pinus taeda | reverse complement strand
TGTCTAACCGAGCTCATCCACGGATCCCATCGTGATATTACCAGGGCCCACCACCTTTGTTCGGCATTCCGAGGATTCATCCACTTGGCTAACTTCGGGCATGGCTCTGATACCACTTGTAAGGACTTTGGACACCACATATCTCCACAATGGTATGATATTGTCCACTTTGGGCCTAAGCCCTCATGGATTTGCTTTTGGACTTACCTCAAAAGGCCTCATACCAATGGAGATATTTGTCCATCCTTATATACCCATGATCCTCCCCACTTCTAGTCAATGTGGGACTTTGGTCGTATACCCAACAATGATTGAGTCTTTAGTAAAGGAAAGGTATTCTTGAGGCATATCAGTACTGGACAGACCAAGGGGATTTGGATTCAAGTTAAGGATCTCTACAAGCTAGAGGTAGATGACTGTGTTGCATTGAGTTCCAAAGAAGAGTTGGTGCAGAGCCAATATGTTGGCAAGCTATGGCATAGAAGATTGGGCCACTTGCACCATGGGGCCTTGAAGATCATGCAACAGATTTCTACCAGACTTCCTAAGGGAAAACTGGAGCAGACAGATACATGCAAAGGTTGCACCTTAGGTAAGTATGTGAAATCTTCCTTTCAGGATCAAGTCAGTAGAGCTGGAGCAATCCTGGGCGAGTTCACACAGATGTGTGTGGACCATTCTCTACAACATCCATCGCTAAACAAAGGTACTATGTTATTTTTATTGATGATTTTTCTTGTAGATGTTGGATCTACTTTATGCAAAAGAAGGATCAGACCTTCTTAAGGTTCTATGAGTTTAAAGCCTTGGCAAAAAAAGAATCTGGAAAGAAAATAAGGGCCTTGCGTAGCGACAATGGTGGAGAGTATGTCACCTAACAGTTTAAGGACTTTTGCGCAGCAAAAGGAATTAAACGGGAGTTGACGACACCCTATAACCCACAACAAAATGGGGTGGCTGAAAGGAAGGACATATCGATTGTGGGAGCAGCTCTAGCGATGTTGCATGACCAACGCCTACCACTTCATTTGTGGGCTGAGGCATGCAATACAACAATATACTTGCAGAATAGAAGCACACATCGTATACTAGGGATGAAGACACCAATGGAAGCTTTTTCCGGGAAGTGACCAGATGTGAGTCACTTCAGGATCTTTGGATCATCGGTTTATTTCCATGTGACCAAAGATGCTTGGAAGAAGCTAGATCCAACAGCTGAGTTGGGGATACTTGTGGGGTACACTAATACACCCCACAACTATTGAGTGTTCCTGCCTACCAGTCAGAGGATAGTAGTATGCAAAGATCTGAAGTTCAATGAGAAGAAAGCCATGCGAGTATCACTTGAGAGGGAGCTCAAGTTGCATGAAGAGGAGGAACTTTTAGTTCCTAGGGAGGAGGAACCTCAGATTGATGCGGAGCAACCGCATGCAGAGGATTCGGGAGTGGAGACATCCACTCATGCTAAGTCCTCCAGAGATGGGCAGAAACGCTCAAGGGAAGCTGACAGATTGATGATGGATGCACGAGAGAATGTGGGACAACCATCTTCTCAGCACAGATAGAGGAGGTCACCTGAGTGGTACACTGGTTACATGGCCCTGGTTGGGAAGTGTGTAGAGTCCGAACCTTCTTCATTTGAGGAAGCAGTGCAACAACCAATCTAGGTTGTTGCTATGGTAGAGGAGTACAAATCTATCATTCAGAACAGTGTGTGGGATGTGTTAGTGCCTAAATCTACCTCAGGCTGAAAAAGGTAGGTCTAGGGTAACATCAAACCACGCTTAACTTTGTAGCTAGCCCTACCAGGTCGAGAGAGGGCTCTCTCCTTGTCAATATCAATTAAGATATTGGCAAATAGGGCTTGAGATGACTGAAATGAATGCTAATTTTAGGCTAGGTATGGAAGATTAGGGTTTCTGGTTTGATTTTTGGGTTTTGGTTTCTGGATCAATTGGAGAAGGCAGATTGGGTCAAGGAAATCAACTCAGGGATACAGTCATGTTCTATGGGGCAAGGTAGACAAGCGTTTATTTACTAGCAATGGATTTGAGATGGTAGAGTAGACAATTGAGGAGCTGAGGAGGGCATAAGAAACTATGAATCCTCTTCAAACAGTGAAAGCATTGAAAACCAAATGCATTCCCAAGACAAAGCACTGCAAATGAGTGTATTTTATCTATTCACCTTGAATCATTTAGTTTAGAAGAAATAGAGATATGTGGATACATATAAAACATCAAAGAAAACTCATTACAAAGAAGAAACAATACTTAAACTCACTGTCACAAGAATCCCACAAAAATAGTTGTGAAACCTAGTTTTATTCCTTGCCAAACTGCTGATACAAAATGTTCAGTGAGTCCAACACTTCTGCCAAACTCCAACCTTTACAAATGACTAAGAAATTACATAATATAGGTAAGGAAACCACTCATGCTAGCTATCAAGGTCGAATCCATGAGAAAAGGGGTGGTTTCAACCATATCTAAACTAAGAACAGGAATATAGGCAGTGGAACATCTTGCCTCTAAAACTTAGGAAACCAATTCATTATAGTTCGAAACCACTTGGAACTTGATGTATCTACCCTATGAGGTGATTTTCATCAACATTTACATCAAACACATCATTTAACATGCATAAATTTACCAAGAAAATAAGAAAAGTCAACCACAGAAGAAACTGGGAGAAATTCTGAGCTTTTAGGCAAAATTGGCAAAAATTTGCCTGATGCGTAGTGCCACTTCAAGGCTGATTTTGGAGGGCTTTAACTTTACCAAATCAGGCCCAAGATAGCTTTTTGGAAAGCTCTATCTGTCTAGCGTCTGGAACAATTTTAATTTTCTGATTTGGAGTTGATTTTTCCCTTCAAAAATCATTTCTCCTAAGATTGCTTCTTGTGGGTCCAAAAAGTGGTAGAGAGGACATTTTTAGGTGGTTTTTGCCCTTTAGGTGACCCAGAACTTCTCTAAAATTTATGAAACGTTCTGGGCTTCATTATTTTTTCATGTTGAATCCAAAACCACAAGCCATTTGGCAAAAGAGTGAGCCAACTCAATGTGCAACGCCATCGCTGAAATTTCTTATGTTTTTATTTACAAAATTGCAAAATGACAAAACATTCCCAAAATTTCCTCAAATTTGGCAAGAGGCAACCTCATTAAGTGCTTTTCTGAGCTAATGAAGCTTCAGCCAAGATCTTGAGATTATCTTTTTCTTTCTTGACCCTCAACGCTCTCTTTAACTTAGCTTTAAGCCTATTTACCCTTGTTTCACAAATCTTGTTCCGAGCTAAGTAATGATAAGCCATATGGCACAACATTTTCTTCTCTTTTTTGGCTTTCTCAAGCATCTTCTCAAGGTGAATGTTCGCCCTCTCCAACCATGATTCTAGATCATCCTCAATTTCTTGCTCAAGGGATGTCATCTTGATTTTTCTTCTCTTTGCCTCTTGCCTATTTTCTCTAATCATTTGCAGCTCCATAATAGCTTGCTTATCTGTCAGTTGCTTGTTTTCTTGCTCCAGAAAGTTGATGATCCATTTGGCCCTCGCAAGTTTAAGTGATAAGGCTTGTATTTCAGCCTCCTTCTCTTTGATAATCATGTCCTTGAGTCTTGATCTTTGAGAACCCAAATTAGTGACATCCTTCTCAATCAAAACAAAATCCCTGTCCTGCCTTCAGTAGGGCCCTCCTCATGTATCTTTTGCTTTCCCTTATCTCTGCCCTTTGATTGCTAATCAGCTTGTGTAGCTAGAGAAGAAGGCAAAGCCCCTTTCACCCCCGGTGAAGATAGCATTTTCCTGTGGTCCGGTGAAGAAAATGAGACCCCTTCCACCCTTGGTGGAGATAGTACTCACCTATCAGTAGAAAAAAGCCTCCTTGTGCCTCTCTCATAGGTGACAAATACAGGAACAGGAACCTCCTATGTTTTACTTTTAGGCTCTTTTCGTTGCCCGAAAGGTTCACCTTCCTCTTGAGGATCTGAAAATACTTTAGGCCCCTTGAAGCATTCATGGGCAATGAAAGTTTTCCATGACACTCCCAACTAAGTGAGCTGATGCAAAACAACAATTTTGATGACAGAAAAATGATAAATACTATTGAGTTGCTGTGGATATGGTTTTTTTTTTTGCAATCACTGTCATCCTCTCTATGTTTCTACATATGAAATAAGGAATGCTCATCATTCTGACCCTGGTGAAGTGCATAAACAATATGATGTGGTAGGCATAAAGTTTGGAGAACCTACCCTCACATGTAAAATATTTGATGATAACTTTCATGAGTGGAACATATCGGTCCTCCAAGAATTTGAAAGGAAACACCCTGTTAAGTTTACCATGGTACTTGGCCTTGATATAAGGCTCATAATGCTACTTACTAATATTTTTCCTTTTGTTCCACTTTTCCCGTACATCTGGCATTCTTGTGGCCTCTGCAATGATAGTTTGTGAAAGAGTGAAATTGACCCCATCAAGATGCACCATATTGTTATCCATGTTTATCACAAACTACCTTGCTAACTCATGATGATATTTAACCCTCTCAACCATTTCACAAAGATCAAAACAGGACTGATATCTGAAACATGGGGTGGCTAGTGGGCAAGCAAGGAATTCACTCATGTTGATAGGTTCCTCCCTAATAACTTTTCCACCTTTGTGAGGCTTTCTGGACTGCACATTTCTTTCCCTTGAGCTATCACTAAGTGTGTCCTCTTCAAAATCTGATTCACTGCTTCTTTCCATGCTTGTCTTAATGATGTAAAGTGATGATGATATGGTGAACAATGATAATGGGTGGGGACAATGAAGATGAGTATGAAGAAATTTTGCAAATGGAACAATAGTAATGAAGTGGAGTAGGGGAATGAAGGGAAAAATTTGGGAAACTAGGGTTTTGACTTATGAGGGACTTAGGGTTTAGTAAAGGGGATTAGTTACTTAGGGGAATAGGGAAAGGGAAAATGGAATTAATGGGTGATTTTAGTGCAATAAAGTTTGAGAAAAAGGGCAATTTTTGCAATGAGGTGAAATTTTTGCAATGAAGTGAAAAGGATGAAGACAAGCTAGGGTTTTGATTTTAAGAAGAAAAACTCATGAAGAAAACATCAAGAAGAATTATTTCAGCTCAAGATAGATGAACACTTACTTGTAGGAGATAAATGCAGCGTTTGAGAGAATTTGGGATGAAATTGAGTGAGTTTGGAGCCCCCCTAGCCAATGTGCAGCACACTAGGGCCAATGCGTAGCGTCTGCCTGATGCGCATCACCAGTGTAATTTTACACAGAGAAAAGTTGTCTGATGCGCAGTTCCGGTCTGATGCCCAATGCCAATCCTTTGATATGTAATGCCAAGCAAATTTGCTACAAAATCTGGGGTTTCTTCCTCTTTTGCTCAATTTTCCTTCAAAACGCGATTTTGGCTCTCCACTTGATGTTTTGCACAATCAAATGAATAGCTAGCATGAATTTACTTTATATATGATGCACTTTGATTTTTCCTCATTACAAACCCACTTTTATAAAGTCTTAGTCACTTTTCTCAAAAACTCTGTTTTTCAATTAGAAGTTTGACTTTTTCTTAGCACTTTGATGTACTGATGTCTTGGTGTTTTTGTTTTTTGCAGTGGCAGGAGTTGGCAAGGTGACCAGGAACAGGTGTTCAGCTTATTACATATAGAAACACTTAAATTACATGAATTTTTTACAAAAAATGGAAAAACTCTGTTTTCACCTCAAAACAGAGTTTTGAGGTAAAATAGATTTATTGTGCATATCAAAAGTAAATTTATGATTTTATGAACCTATTTATCCTCCTCATGTGCCTGCTAACCTTTTTATTCAATTTTGGATGACCATGATGACAAACCCTAAGACCTAGTGAAACTAAACCCTAAAACTGAGTGAAATGAACTGAAATGACTATAAATGACTGAAAAAAAGTTTTGAACAAGCCAGCAGGTATATGACATGAGGGAAACTGAAATGAAACCACTACCATCAATTGATCAATGACCTAGTGGAATGCAGTTGATCGAATGAGACACCTAATATGCGTGCAAAAGAGCAATTTGATCACTGAAGGAAGTGTGAAGACACTGACACTAACATTGGCTCCAATGGGGATGGTAGCTCCTAGGAGGTGCCAAGAACCACATATCTCTGCAAAAGCAGATAAGTGCCTTCATCCATTGGGCAATATGGAGTCAATAACTTCAGAACACCAAAACAAACACCTTGACTCAAGACTCATAGCTAAACCAACTCAACTAAGACTAACTCGACAACTGACACTAAATAATAAAAAAATGAAGCCAGAAATTTAGCTCTATAGCTTTCACTTCAAGCCCAAAGCTAAATGAATGGTGACAGTGCAAACTTTGCAATGAAAAGAATAAAGTGATATGTACAATTACAAAATGTGATAGCAGAAAACTCCTTAGAGATAGTACCATTTCAGAAGCTGACCATTTCTTAGTACTCCTGGACAATCTTCCCCGTTCATTTCTTTGAGTAGAAAAGCATTTTGACATCTATATGCAACAATTCTATATGGTCCCTTCCGCAGGTTCTCAAACTTACCATGCTTGCCTTTATCCTCGTTTCTAGCATCCCACTGTAACACTATGTCTTCAATTTGAAATTTGTCTGCCTTTGCCTTCCGATCATAAATCTTTTTAATTCTCTCCTACAACCTGAAGGTATTCTGAAAAAAATCCTCTCGCATCTGCTGTAAATGGATCATTTGGCTTATTCTCCGCTAAAAATGATCTTCCTCGATACCAGCTTCCTGCAGAAGTTTAACAACCGGAACTATGAGAGATGTCGGGAATACTGTGTCAATTCCATATACAATCTTGAACAGAGACATTCCTATTGACTTCTTTTGACTTATTCTATCAGCCCATAGTGCATTAACCAATTTTTTATTCCAACTCTTCTTATTGGTTTCAAGCAGCTTTTTAATGATGTTGACCAATGACTTGTTTGAGGATTCAGCCAATCCATTACCTTGCAGATAATACACAATAGAATGTCCTAAGATAGTTTTGTATTTGCTGCAAAAGTCAATCATCTTTTGGACTTGAAAGTGGTTGCTTTTCTATAATAATTTTGTTAGGACAACCAAAACGTGACAAAATATTTGTTTCAAGAAACTAAATTATTACCGAGTCCATGGCTTGCCAAGTGGGGATTGCCTCAATCCACTTTGTGAAATAATCTGTCGCTGTTAAGATCCACTTGTGCTGAGCTGAAGATGTGGGATGAATCTCTCCAATAAAATCTAGGCCCCATTGTTGAAATGGTGCACTATCTTCGACTAGCTTGAGAGGTAGAGGCTGCAACTTTCTTCTTCCCTAAAAAATATGGCATTCATGGTAGCTTGTGACAGTTTTATAAACATCAGCAAACAAGTTAGGCCAGTAGTACCCTACTCTCAAAATTTTGTTAGTTGTCGTCTTCCAAAATAAGTGACCTCCACAATCTCCCTTATGGAAATCACTTATGACCTATTGGGCTTCATCTTTGGTTAAGAAATTCAGCAAAATGCCTTTGGGATCCTTCCAATAAAGTGCATTATTCAAAATAAAAAATCTAGCAGCCTTAAGTTTTAGAGTTCTACCTTTATTTTTAGCCATCCTCGGTGGTGGTGAAAGGTGCTGAAGCACGTACACAATATTTGAATACCAAGGAGATTGGAGAAAATTTTCAGATACCTGAATCAGTGAACTATCTTCTTCTTCTTCTTCAGACATGGCTGTAATAAGATTTATGTCCAATGAATGTAGATTGGACTCAGCCATTAACTTTGTTAGATCCTGCCCCTTGATTAGCTTTGTTGGCTTTATCTCCAAGTCATATTCTAACAATGCTGTGATCCATTTTCCTCGCCTTCCTTCTGGATCTGTTTGTACCAAAACATCTTTAACTGCTGTGTTAGGGACGTAAGCAAGGATATGAGAGTGCAGAATATATACCCAGAAATCTTTCAAAGCTTTAACTAAGGCAAGAGCTTGTTTCTCAATGATGGTATATTTCAAGGCTGCATCTCTCATTGTCCTACTGAAAAAGACAATTGGTTTATCTAGCTGATCTCTTTTCTGCATTAGAACTGCTGCCATAGTGTGTTCAGAAGCGAATGAAAATAATATGAAATCCTATGAATAATCCGTACTGATCAAAATTGGGGCTGAAGAAAGAGCCAACTTTACCAGGTTAAAATACTTCATAGCTTCGTCAGTCAACTTAACCACACTATCCTTCTTCAACATATTAGTAATTTCCCTCAAGTGTTCAACTAGATTAGGCACAAAACGACGTAAGAAGTTCATCTTATCATTAAATGCTTGGATCTCTTTCTTATTACGAGGAAACTCTATTTTCTATATAGCTTCCACCATAGCAGGATCGATGCGGATTCCTTCCTTTGATATTATGTGACCAAGAAGCTTCCCTTCATCCATTGCAAACAAGCTGTTTTTGGGATTGAGTGATATTCCATATTTTCTGCAACGCTGAAAAATAATTTTCAGATGGTAAAGATGCTCCTCATATGAATTTGAAAAGACAGTCAAATCATCAAGATACACTACTAAAAACACATCTTTTTCATTTGCGAAGGAAATGTCCATGGCATGCTGAAATGTTGCTCTAGCATTCTTTAAACCGAATGGAATCTTGGCATACTGGAATGTTCCCCAAGGAGTGGTGAATATTGTCTTGTCCCTGTCATCTTCATGAACCAAAATTTGATTGTAGCCGGAATATCCATCGAGCAGTGACATACGAGATGCTCCAAAGAATGTGGTCCATTTTCAGCAGTGGGTAGTTATCTTTTAATGACACTTTATTCAAATTTCTGAAATCTATGCACAATCTGATCTCACCTATCTTTTTCCTCACAGGAACCAGATTGGAGATCCAATCTGAAAATTTGATCGAAACGATTATACCAGCCTTGTACAATCGATTTACCTCTTTTTCTATTGACAACAGCAACTTCGGATTTATCCTTCTCAACATTTGGTGAAATGGCTTCTAATTTGGCTTAATAGGAATTATATGTTGAATTATACTTTTTTCGTACTCCATTAAATATGTATAGTCCCAGGAAAATACATTAGAAAATGAAGACAATAAACTAATGTATTTAGCTTTTACACTAGGAGGTAATGCCTTTGACAACTTCACCATCTTTGGATTCTCTGTTGCTCCAATATTTACATCTTCAACAACCTTTTCGGTCAGCACTAAGCTTGGCTTTCAGGCTACATCATCTTGATCAAATAATTCCTCTAAAGGTATAAGGCCTTTAGGGATGACATTATCTTTCAACTGTAAGACTTCCATCTAATTTACTTCTATTTCTGGCTCACCATCATCCTGCTCACCGTCTATAGAAGTGTCTTTATCTTTTCCTTCATTTTGCATAAAATCATCAATTTCTTTGTCATCCTGAAACACTTGCCAATATCTTAGATTATTAGGGACAACTAGGCGATGCTTCACATGAATTTCAAACTTATTATTCGAATTCATTGGGATCTTTAAGTTACTTGCAGTTGTAGCAATAGAATCTACAATGACATTTTGTGTACGAGGGACACATGTCAAGGTATAATCTAGAAACAATCTCAAAATATCTAATACTACATTACGGTAAGCCCTCATTCACGGATTTTTAGCTTGGTATTCACCCTTGACTTGTTTGATTACTAATTCCGAGTCACCATAAATTGAAATTCTTTTTGCATTTAATTTCTTGAGTATCTTCAACCCTGCAATTAGTGCCTCATACTCGACTTCGTTGTTAGAACAATCAAAAGCCAATGTATATGAACAAATTCTTATATTGCTTGGGACTTTATTTGGTAGGAAAACAGGGCTACGTATCCGAATCCCAGTTCGTACACCATCCTTACCTACTGCTCCGTTGAAATCCATACTCCATAAATGGATTCTTCCTCCAAGTGCTGGAATTCTGCCTGCTCTTCTACCTTTGGCTACTGTCCATCAATTTTCTACTGTTGATGAAATGTAGACTGCTCAGTGGTACTTGCAATCTTTTGTCTCCCTTGATCAAGTACTGCCCTGAAATTTTATGTTATCTCTCGAACATCTTCCACTTCAACTAGTTGGCTATTTACATCATTAAAACCACTATCTGAATAAAGAATAAAAGATTCTAAATCTATACATACAGAGTTAATTGGAAGATTCAAAGGTTTTTCCTTTCTTGTGATCATATACTTCATCTTCTTCTCTCTATATAATTTTCTCAGCTGACCAAACATGGGAATAGTGGCATAGGAGAAATCTAATTGCAATCCCTTTTAGTTTTGCACCCCAAGACCTAGATAAAAGCATGCCAAATCTAGGGGGAATGTCGGCCACAACTATATCCATGAGAACATTCTTTGCTGGAATCTGATCTAAAGTCACAACCAAATCCTTAATGAGACCAATACATCTGACCCTACCAGAATCAAAAGAATAAAGATCATGATATTTACGAGTGATGTTGAGACCAAATTTTTCCATAATTGCCTTTGGCATCAGATTGTGAGATGCTCCTGAATCAAACATGGCATTTTGCAATACATACTCATGCAATCTAAGGCTGATGTAAAACGGGGCTACTTCACTATCCTCAAATTGGCCTTCTAATGCAGGACCAAAAATAAGCTTGGGTTGGTCATCTTCCACATTAACCATATCAGACAGGGGATCTACATTCAAAATCATTGACACTTGACTCTTATAACTGCTATTCTTCATTAATTCAGTCAGAGGTATCGACACTTTTAACTTAGCAATATCATTCTCTAAGCTAAAGGCTGTAATTTTATCTACCTCTTTGATAGGAGAATTCTTCTTTTCAGACTTTTCCTTTGCTATACTTGGCTGATTTTTCTTCTCATTTGCAGATTGTACTTTGTTGGAAGTAGGATCTGTTGGCTCCTTTCCTTTTTTCTGAACATTTGGAGAATCATTCTTAGGCTTTGCTGCTTCCTTTTCACTTTTGGACCGGATTTATTGGTACATTCCTGCTCCTAAGTGAATACTATCTTTGTTGCGCTGTCAGTGCATTCATATATCCCCTCTGATATTCATCTGATTCTTGTTCTAGGACTGTTTCATTAGCTAGTATAAAATCCTCATCTTTCTGTACAGCCAGGCTGTCTGAGTATTCCTCATCCTCTGTGATATAGATAGGAAAACCATCTACTATAAAAAAGTGATTTTCTTCTCCTATTGGATCTTCATCATTCTCTAACTCCATGCCATGCACATAATTTTGTTGTAAAGGTGTTTTGACTTGCTGCTGTGTTGATTGATCTTGTGCTCTTTGCTCCTGCTGTTTGATCCTGAACTGTGGTTGTTGTTGACCACGGAAATTTGGATTTCTGATTGGTGTCTCGGAGTTATCTGCAATTGTCAATCTATTAAACATTTTCTCAATTTTGTGAAGCAAATGATTGACTTTTATATCTGAGGAAGAAGCCCTTTCCTTTATGGTCACTTTCTTCTCAGTCTTCGTCCTAGATCTCTTAGCTAGCAGATTTGCCTCCACACTCATTGAAATTTTTTGCGTATCCTCCAATGTAGCAGGATCTCGTTCTCTCAATTGGTATGCCATGATGGGATCAAAACCATCAGGTAATTTTATCAAAGCCAGCCCGATCGGAGGCTTCATATCAACTGGAATAGCATTATAGATAGTATTGAATCTCACACAATAATCTTGAACACTTTCACCAACATTCCTCTTTATATTTTCATACGTGGAAAGAATTTGGAGTGGATTTTTCTTTACCTCCCAATGATCCATAAATTGTCTGTAAAGAACTGGAAATGTATTGATAGTCCCCGTGGGTAGTGCTTTGAACCACTTTCGAACCTTGCCTCCAAAACTTTGGACAAATAATCACATGGTCACATTCTCTTCATCTATCTCATGAAGGTCAAAGAAGTTGTTCATCCTGTCAACATGTTGCTTCAATGTGATACCTTGAGTAGCATCAAACAATGGTATCTTACTTTGGTAATCAACAGGCATAGCATCCAAGTTCTATGGCAAAATGAGAGGTGCATATCTGGCAGCCATTACTCGAGGTTGATTGGAAACTGGCCTTGGAGAAGCAGGAGGATTTATAACAACAACGACAATCAATATGATGGGTGTTTGAGGAGTTGAAGGAGGAGAAGAGATGATAGATCTCTGACCAGATATGCTGGGTTGCACGGGAAGGGTGGGGATAAACTGAGGTTGAGAATGAACTTCAGAACTAGACAAGACAATAAATGAACCAAGAGTAGTAGATGCTGATTCTAGGAGCTCAGGGATATTGGTAGCCACAATAGATGTTTGAAGAGAATTCAAAATATAATCATTAATTGATCTATTCTCTCTTTTAGTTTCAAGGTCTTGAACAAATTGTGGATTTAAAATAGTATCACCAATCGCACTTTCAGATTTGGTTTCAAACAAAGATAGATCAAAGTGTTCATCAAAAGGAAGATCTTCAAGATATTGAAATTCAACTGGGCATGAATGAGATCTGAACACGAGTCTTAGAATCAATGAACTTTCTTGCCTGAGTATTCTTAGAATGAGGTTAGGATTTTCAAACAAGGGAGGAGGATTAGGATTAGGATTGTCCCTGGTGTATCTTCTTGAAGCCAGTGTGCTTAATTTTTCCCCAAAATTCAAATGGGCATTACAATCTTTTCAGCCTAATGAATTCTAAACCTATCATCCAAAAGTCTAGAATATGTTTTAAAAGTACTGGGGTAATATTTTTCAGTTCATCCCCAGTATGGTTGCCACTATGTTAGCTCCTAAATCTACCTTAGGTTGAAAAATCCAGGTCTAGGGTAACATCAAACCACGCTTAACCTGGTAGCTAGCCCTACTAGGTCGGGAGAGAGCTCTCTCCTTGTCAATCTCAATTAAGATATTGGCAACTAGGGCTTGAGATGAATGAAATGAATGTTGATTTTAGGCTAGGTATAGAAGATTAGTGTTTTTGGTTTGATTTTTAGGTTTTGGTTGCTGGATCAATTGGAGAAGGCAGATTGGGTCAGGGAAATCAACTTAGGGATACAATCATGTTCTGTGGGGCGAGGTAGACAAGCGTTTATGTACTATCAATGGATTCGAGATGGTAGAGTAGATAGCTAAGGAGCTGAGGAGGGCATAAGAAACTATGAATCCTCTTCAAACAGTGAAAACATTGAAAACCAAATGCATTCTCAAGACAAAACACTGTAAATGAGTGTATTTTATCTATTCACCTCGAATCATTTAGTTTAAAAGAAAGAGAGGGATGTGGATACATATAAAACATCAGAGAAAACTCATTACAAAGAAGAAACAATACATAAACTCACTGTCACAAGAATCCCACAAAAATAGTTGTGAAACCTGGTTTTATTCCTTACCAAACTGCTGATATAAAATGTTCAGTGAGTCCAACACTTCTGCCAAACTCCAACCTTTACAAATGACTAAGAAATTACATAATATAGGCAAGGGAACCACTCATGCTAGCTATCAGGGTCGAATCCATGAGAAAAGGGGTGGTTTCAACCATATCTAAACTAAGAATAAGAATATAGGCAGTGGAACAACTTGCCTCTAAAACTTAGGAAACCAATTCATTACAGTTCAAAACCACTTGGAACTTGATGTATCTACCCTATGAGGTGATTTTCATCAACATTTACATCAAACACATCATTTAATATGCATACATTTACCAAGAAAAGAAGAAAAGTCAACCACAAAAGAAACTGGGCGAAATTCTGAGTTTTTAGGCAAAATTGGCAAAAATTTGCCTGATGCGCAACACCACTTCAAGGCTACTTTTGGAGGGCTTGAACTTCACCAAATCAGGCCCAAGATAGCTTGTTTTAAATCTCTACCTATCTGGTTTCTGGAACACTTTGAATTTTCTGATTTGGAGTTGATTTTCCCCTTCAAAAATCATTTCTCCCAAGACTGCTTCTTATGGGTCCAAAAAGTGGTAGATAGGGCATTTGTTAGGTGTTTTTTGCCCTTTAGGTGACCTAGATCTTCTCCAAAATTTATGAAACTTTTTGGGTTTCATTGTTTTTTCATGTTGAATCCAAAACCACAAGCCAGTTGGAAAAATAGTGAGCCAACTCAATGCGTAGCACCGATGGCGTTGCGCATCAGCTGAAATTTCCTGTGCTTTTATTTACAAAATTGCAAAATGACAAAAAGTTCCCAAAATTTTCTCAAATTTGGCAAGGGGCAACCTCATTAAGTGCTTTGTTGAGCTAATGAAGCTTCAGCCAAGATCTTGATTTTATCTTTTTCTTTCATGACCCTCAAGGCTCTCTTTAACTTAGCTTTAAGCCTATTTACCCTTGTTTTGCAAATCTTGTTCCGAGCTAAGTAATGATAGGCCATATGGCACAACATTTTCTTATCTTTGTTGGCTTTTTAAAGAATCTTCTCAAGGTGAATTTTCACCCTCTCCAACCATGATTCTCGATCATCCTCAATTTCTTGCTCAAGGGATGTCATCTTGATTTTTCTTCTCTTTGCCTCTTGCCTATTTTCTATAATCATTTGCAGCTCCAAATAGCTTTCTTATCTGTTAGTTTCTTGTTTTCCTGCTCCAGAAAGTTGATGATCCATTTAGCCATCTCAAGGTTAAGTGATAAGGCTTGTATTTCAGCTTCCTTCTCTTTGATAATCATGTCCTTGAGTCTTGAGCTTTGAGAGCCCAAATCAATGACATCCTCCTCAATCAAAACAAAATCCCTGTCTTGCCCTTCAGTAGGGCCCTCCTCATGTATCTTTTGCTTTCCTTTATCTCTGCCCTTTGACTGTTGATCAACCTATATAGCTAGAGAACAAGGCAAAGCCCCTTTCACCCCCAGTGAATATAGCATTTGTTTGTGGTTTGGTGAAGAAAATGAGACCCCTTCCACCCCTGGTGGAGATAGTACTCGCCTGGCAATAGCAAAAAGCCTCCTTGTGCCTCTCTCACAGGTGACAAATACAGGAACATGAACCTCCTTTGTTTTACTTTCAAGCTCTTTTTGTTGCCTGGAAGGTTCACCTTCCTCTTGAGGATCTGAAAATACTTGAGGCCCCTTGAAGCATTCATGGGCAATGGAAGTTTCCCATGAAACTCCCAACTGAGTGAGCTGATGAAAAACAACAATTTTGATGATAGAAAAATGATAAATACTATTGAGCTGCTGTGGATATGTTTTCTTTTTGCAATCACTATCATCCTCTCTATGTTTTTACATATGAAATAAGGAATGCTCATCATTCTGACCCTGGTGAAGTGCATAAGCAATCTGATGTGGTAGGCATAAAGTCTGGAGAACCTACCCTCACATGTAAAATATTTGATGATAAGCTTCATGAGTGGAACATACTGGTCCTCCAAGAATTTGAAAGGAAACACCCTACTAAGTTTACCATGGTACTTGGCCTTGATATAAGGCTCATAATGCTTCTTACTAATATTTTTCCTTTTGTTCCACTTTTCCCCTACATCTGGCATTCTCGTGGCCTCTACAATGATAGTTGGTGAAAGAGTGAAATTGACCCCAGCAAGATGCACCATATTGTTATCCATGTTTATCATAAACTCCGTTGCTAACTCATGATGATATTTAACCCTCTCAACCATTTCATGAAACTCAAAACATGACTGATATCTGAAACATGTGGTGGTTAGTGGGAAAGCAAGGAGTTCACTCATGGTGATGGGTTCCTCCCTAATGATTTTTCCACCTTTGTGAGGCTTCCTGGACTGCACATTTCTTTCCCTTGAGCTATCACTAAGCGCGTCCTCTTCCAAATCTGATTCACTGCTTCTTTCCATGCTTGTCTTAATGATGTAATGTGATGATGGTAAGGTGAACAATGATAATGGGTGGGGACAAGGAAGATGAGTATGAAGAGATTTTGCAAATGGAACAATAGTAATGAAGTGGAGTAGGGGAATGAAGGGAAATATTAGAAACTAGGGTGTTGACTTATGAGGGACTTAGGGTTTAGTAAAGGGGATTAGTTACTTAGGGGAATAGGGAAAGGGAAAATGGAATTAATGGGTGATTTTAGTGCAATGAGGTTTGAGAAAAGAGACAAGTTTTGCAATGAGGTGAAATTTTTGCAATGAAGTGAAAAGTATGAAGGCAGGCTAGGGTTTTGATTTTAAGAAGCAAAACTCATGAAGAAAACATGAAGAAGAATTATTTCAGCTCAAGATAGATGAACACTTACTTGTAGGAGATAAATGCAGCATTTGAGAGAATTTGGGATGAAATTGAGTGAGTTTGGAGCCTCCCTGGCCAATGCGCAACGCACTAGGCCCAATGTGCAGCGCCTGCCTGATGCACAGTTCCTGTGTAATTTTACACAGAGAAAAGTTGTCTGATGGGCAACGTCGACCCTCTGGTACGCAATGCTAGGCAAATTTGCTGCAAAATTAGGGTTTTCTTCCTCTTTTGCTCAATTTTCCTTCAAAACACGATTTTGGCTCTCCACTTGATGTTTTGCACAATCAAATGAATAGCTAGCATGAATTTACTTTATATATGATGCACTTTGATTTTTCCTCATTACAAACCCACTTTTATAAATTCTTAGTCACTTTTCTCAAAAACTCTATTTTTCAATTAGAAGTTTGACTTTTTCTTAGCACTTTGATGGACTGATGTCTTGGTGTTTTTGTTTTTTACAGTGGCAGGAGTTAGCAAGGTGACCAGGAATAGGTGCCGAGCTTATTACATATAGAAACACTTAAACTACATGAAATTTTTACAAAAAATGGAAAAACTCTGTTTTCACCTCAAAACATAGTTTTGATGTAAAATAGATTTATTGAGCATATCAGAAGTAAATTTATGATTTTACGAACCTATTTATCCTCCTCATGTGCTTGTTGACATTTTTATTCAATTTTGGATGAGCATGATGACAAACCCTAAGACCTAGTGAAACTAAACCCTAAAATTGAATGAAATGAACTGAAATGACTATAAATGACTGAAAAAAAAAAAGTTTTGAACAAGCCAACAGGTATATGAAATGAGGGAAACTGAAATGAAACCACTACCATCAATTGATCCATGACCTAGTGGAATGCAACTGATCGAATGAGACACGTAATATGTGTGCTGATGGAAGTGTGAAGACACTGACACTAATAGGATGTTGTCCCAAGACCTCAGGACAAGTCAGTGGTGAGTTCCTGATGGCTTTAAAAGGTAAAGCAGGCAGCGGATGGAAGTATTGAGAAACATAAGGCAAGGTTTGTTGCCCATGGTTTCTCACAGGTCAAGGGGATTGACTACAATGAGACTTTTGCTCCTATAGCAAGGTACTCATATATCAAATCAATGTTGGCACTATCAGCTCAGATGGGTTGGAAAATCCATCAGATGGATGTGAAGACCGCGTTCTTCAATAGGAAGATTGAGCAAGAGGTGTAAATTGAGCAACCAGAAGGTTTTGAGACCTTGGATCATGAGTCCAATGTGTTCCAACTCAAGAGGGCTTTGTACGGGATTAAGCAAGCACCTTGTGCTTGGTACACCAGGATCGATAGCTATTTCACTGGGTTGGGCTTCACCAAGAGTGAAGCAGATGTGAACCTTTACCACATCATGGTAGAAGGTAAGCCATTAATCATTGTTCTTTATGTGGATGATTTGATTTTGACAAATGATGATCAGTTAATCAAGTCTTGTAAGGAGGACCTTGCAAGAGAGTTCGAGATGAAAGACATGAATCTTATGCACTAATTTCTAAGCATGGAAGTGTGGCAGAATGATGGGGAAGTGTTTGTGTCTCAAGGAAAGTATGTCAATGATATACTCAGGTGATTCCACATGTAGAAGTGCAAGCCCATGTAGACTCCTCTAGTTAGTAAATGGAGGAAGGAGGATGCTACTTTAGGTGAGGTAGTAGCTGCTACTGTTTATCAGTAACTTGTGAGTTCATTGATGTATCTAGTGAACACATGACCAAATTTATGCTTTGCAGTGAACTAGCTGAGTCAAACTATGGTTTATCCTACCAAGTTGTTTTGGAAGGCAACGAAGCATGTGCTGAGATACCTCAGAGGCACATCTCAGTATGGATTGTGGTACAGATGGACAGAGGGAGTGAAGCTTCAGGACTTCACAGATGCAGATTGGGCAAGGAGTCCATCAGATCAGAAGAACACTTGTAGAGAAATCTTCAACCTTGGTTCAGCTGCAGTTTCTTGGTACAGCAGGAAAGAGAGTTCAATTGCACTTAGCTTAGTAGAGGCTGAATACATGGTTGCTAGTCAGGTAGCATACGAGGCCATTTGGATGTAGAAGATTCTAGTGGGATTGTTTGGTCAAAGGATGGATCCAACTGTGATCTACTGCGATAATCATAGTTGTATCAAACTCTCTGAGAATCCAGTATTTCATGACAGGTCCAAGCACATAGATATCCGATATCATCATCTTCGAGACTGTGTGGTGAAGAGGATCATGTTGTTGCTGTATGTTTTGACCGAGGAACGAGATGCATATATTTTGACTAAGGCATTGTCAAAATGCAAGTTTGAGTTCCAGAGAGACAAGATTGGGGTGAATGATAAGCCCTTTCTTGTTGAGAGGGAGTGTTGAAAATAGCAACAAGAAATGCTAAAAATAGAAGTGCTAAAAATAGCATTGCTATAAATAGCATTTCAGGATACATTCCAATTTTAGTTAGTCCCTAAACTAAAATTGAGAATTAAAATTCGAATTTGATCTTAGCAGTTGTTTGTAAAATAAATAATTAATTCATCTAGTTAATTAGTTGTAGAAAATCAAACATGAAGTTTGTGTGCAAACATGCAATAGTTTCTCCTTTGATTGAGGAAGTTATCCCTTGATTAAAAGATATCATGATTAGTTGTACTTTGAGTAGTAATTAGTTAGCTCAGTTAATTGAGTTAAGTCGAGTTAGATTAGTTCCAATAGTTTGTGGAACTGATTGTGAGTTTAGTTAGTTAATGCATGCATGCATGTAACTGTTGCATTTCAGGTAACTAGATATTCTCTCATAAATAACTCATGCATGTCAGTTTAGTTAGAGACCCAGTTGAGATCAGATGATGGGACAATGTACTATCACTTGCAGGAATATTCTATTGAGGAAATCTCTTGCATGCAAAAGGAAGTCATTCCTTCGAGATTGCGTAGTTACTTCTGAGTTTGATGAGTGTGTGATGAGGCCAATTCACACGGGTGGAAACATTAGACCCCAGGAGAAACTGTGTAAGGAAATAGGAGGCTTGGAGGATTGGAGGAAGACATATGTTGTGTCTATTCAATCTGTGAGATGGATTGAGGGATTGCACTGAGAGATGGATAGTTTGTGAGCTAAAGCTTTGTGTAATCCGGACATATTTCCACTTGTATGATAATACAAAGATCGAGGTTTTTAGTTGATGCTTTCCCAGAGTATTCTTCTGTGTTCATGTGTGATTGATTTCTCATTCTCTGTTATATGTGTTCTATTGATCTTACTCATAATCGATTAAGCTTCCACAAGTTTGTTTGTAGAAGTAGATCAAGTGTTTTGCTTTAGTATATTGCATTATCAGGTAATCTATAGTGGGAATTTCTACAATTCTCTCACCCATGGTTGCAAATGCCCCATCATTTGGGTGAGTTACTAAACTATTTCTTTTGCTTTCACAAGTGTCAATTTTTCTTTCTTTTTCTCTTACATTTGTCATTTTCTCTTTCTCTATATTCTAGAACTATTTCTTTTTCCTGCTTTCATTATTGCATGTGTCACATGTGTTTTCTTTGTATTTGCAAGTGTTGTTTTCACTCTTGCATGTATTACCTTCACTTTTTTTCACACATATTAAGAGCACCTCCTAGAGGCGGCTCCAACACACTCTCCTGCACCAGTTGATGCTATTTATCATTAGGACATGGATTGGACACATTATTATGGCATAACACACCTTTTGGTTGCATTGTGACACTTGTATCATAAAGGTACATTATAAGTGTCACATTTGGAGATAAGTGTTGTTTTACTATACATTTGTTGGTTTTTGGTATTATGTGTCTTCTTGTCATGTGCTTGAGTGTATATGTGTGTAATAATCATGTTTGAGACCTGATGCATGCTATTAACCTCTTGTCTCATTGATCTCACTCTTAGTCAATTTTGGAGTTCATCCTTGTTCTCATATCTTGCACAACTCTGAGCACACTCAATATTCAAGTCAAAATGATGAGTGCACTGCAAATTCCTAAGCCTTAGAGATGAAATAATTACCTCTTGGACCTATGCATTACACCCATATTGAGGACAACCTCCTCAAATTGTGCATTGAGAAACCTTAAATTACAAACCCTCAATCTTGTTGTTTAGCCTTTCCCACTACACAATTCATGATCCCTCTCCCCTGCATTGTGCATTGCATAGTTGCAATGGACATTTGGGTCATCTCAAGACTCTTACACATCTCATCTATGTAGTCACCTAAGCCTCCTCTTCAATTATTACGCACTATGCAGTAAATGCACAAACTTTCCTCCCTCATCTTCTCCACATGCTCAATTACGCAATTCCTTGCCCTGCCTTGCCTCAACTAAACATTGTGAAGTTCTGGTGGAAAATAGGTACATATTTAAGTCACTGTAGTGCTAAACTAAGCAATCCAATAATGTTCTCCTCAAACACTACACATTGTGCAGTTGTAGTGCCTAGTCTTGTCACCCTTGTTAATTGAACCTACTTACTGTGCAATTCCTTGTCCTGCCTTGCCTCCTATTGTGCATTGCACAATTCTAGTTGATAGCATGGTCATCCCTTAGTCCCTATAGAGATAAAATGAAAAATTCCTAAGCCTCTCTCTTAGTCCTTGCACAATGTTCCTTCACAATCAACATGCTACATGAACAAACACAAATAGAATAGGTGATTATGGGATTGATATTGTCTTTTTGTGAGTGAAATTGATTTGTAAATGATATCAGCCTATCATGGAAAGATGATGTTCAAGGAGGTTAGCATTAAGAGGCTACAGGATGGACACTTGTGGAGAAAAGATGGCAAGATGCCATCATGCGAAAATAAATGAATCTTGGAGCACTACAGACAAATGGAAACTTACATTGACTTAGAAGGTTCAAACACTCATTTAGGCCCTTTTGAAGGAAAAGTTGAAGCACATCCTAAATAAACAAATGAAGAGTTGAAGGCATACTAGTGGAGAAAGGAACCTCACATCAATATATTTCCATTAAGTCTCATGTCACAATCACCAAACTATGGTCATGTAAAGTGTCAACACAAGAGTGTTATTTGGTCCCATGTGTTTTGCCACATTATTTGTGGAATGTAATTGCATAATTTCAAAATGAGAAAAATGTAAAATGTGTGGAATCTCAAGGGCCCCACATGGAATGTGAAAAGTCACTAGATAGTTCTAAAGTCATGTAAAGGCTTAAACGTCATATAGGAATTCAAAAAGTCACATGGAAGCTCAAGAGTCATGAGGGAAAGTCATGAGTCAAAAGGGAGGTGGAGAGTCACGTCATTTGTTATATATACACCCTCATCAAAATGAAATTTTCACCTTGGATTATATAGCTTGGCATAAGAGAGAATATCATTATTTTTAGGAGTAAGTGGTGACTTATTGTTCCACTATTGGGGCTAGTGTCACATCATTTTAACTGTGTATCTTGGGACTTTCACTTAATGTATGAAGCTCTTGGAACCAACACACTTTCATGCATATGCTGTGAATTATTGTAAGACTATTCTTTCATTGTTTATAGTGTATTATTATTTTTATACATACTAATGAATTGAACTATTTCTTTGGCTTTGGTATGCATCTTGTTGAATGTGTGTTGTTTCTTTCTTTTATGATAATTTTTATCTTGTGAAATACTTCGTAGGTTAACCAATGATTCTCTCTATTCTCTTGTGCGTCTCTTTTAGGATAGTACTATTACTTTTCTTCTAGAGGCTCACTCTTTCTTTCCCTTCTAAGAAGGTACCTTATATACATTGCAATTGTATGCTTCACAATGTCAACTTACTTGCTTGTTTCAAAGGTTGTGTGCATAATCTCTTATGTTGATAATTGCATCCAAGAAAAAGCTCTAAGTTATGGTAGTCGAGCCTATTATCTAGATGGGACTCCTACTATAAATGGTGTGAGGTATAGTTGAGAATTCATACGTAGGAGAACCCCTACTATTGGTGGCATCTATCACTTTCAACATAATTCTTAAGTAAGTATACCTATGGGATGACCTAGTACCAACAATCTCACTCTATACCTCTAACTAAGAGAAATGTTGATATATATATATATATATATAACAAACTTAACATAGAGAGCATGAATTTTTTTTTGTTTTTGTTTTTTTATCATGATTATTTTATGCTTTGATGGGTCTTTTAATAAAAAAATTCCATGTTGTTAAAAAGATAATCATGTATACGAGACAACGTTAATATATTTGAAGAGTTGAAATCAAGTAACATAATACTATTGATAAATATGTTGAGATTAGTAGCTTGGGAGGTAATCCAAACCTTAGGGTATAGGGTTTTGGAGGAATTGGCACCAAAAAAGGGCTTTGTGGGCTAAGAACCCAAGAGGTGGGTTTTGGACCCAAACTTATGGGTGTGAAACCATGCATAGATTTGATGACTTGGACCATAAAGATGATAAAACACCCTTAAAGGAGAAAGGGGCTACTTCAAGCTCTAAGATATCCCTTTTTATTGTGGATGAATTAATTTTTATGTGTTTTGTGTGGGCCAAATGGTTAGAGATTCAAGTCGGCCTTGACTTGAGGAGACCCTTTAATGGGCTAGTTGTTACCCCTAGAGAGACATATAAATAGAGATGAGGAGGAGCCTCATTGTAAATCCAATCAAGGCATTCATTCCTCATGTGGAGATTGAACTAGGAACCAAAATTTCTTGATATAGTTGAAACCTTAATAAACTCAAGTGAAGGAGGGAATATGGCGAGTTTGAGGTTTGTTCTTGTGACTGTTTAGGATGTATTTTGGGCAGGTAAAGCTAGAAAAGGAAAGGAGGCTCTGTAGGAGAACATGTCAAATTTTTTGAGGGAAATTATGGGCATAAAAAAATGATGATTTCTCTGTAGCAAGCTGATAAATTTTGTTGTGATTGCAGGTGGGAGGAAGCCCTGATTTGGGAGGTTGAACAATCTAGGGGGCTACCTAGACTAGGCCACATTCTTATTTAGCAAGAGCACAGGGGATAAGGTTTGTTGGTGAGGAATTTTTGTATTTTATGCAAGTGATACATGCCTTATATAGGGTGAAGTTTTACAAAGAACTATTGTTAAAGAAGGGTGCAAGATTGGTTTCCTAGTTAGGACAATTTGTTTACGCATCTTGTGGCTGATTGGAGGGAAGCAAGTAGGTTTCCAAAGTGTGTGCTAAGTACAAACCTGAGAAGGAAATTAGGTCTACTAGGATTTTTAGTGGTTTTGAGGTCAAGTGTTGACTCTTTGAATGTCAAAATAAGTCAATCAAGTGGAACAATTATTCATCCCTAAGTTGATTGTTGGAGAAGGTATTTGACAATGATAAAGGGTAACCTTCATGCCCTAATTTTTTTTCATTGGAGCATCATAAGAAGGAAATAGAAGGAAGAAGTCCCTAAGTGTTGAGGAGCAGTAGTGGGCAGTCTATGAATATTTCACAAACGAATTTGTAAACAACTCACAGGAAGACCTTATGTGTTCATTCATTGATGGACTAATGATCAACTAGAGGGAATATTGGAGTTGTGTTCGGTGACCTAAAGGAGAAAGATTCATTGATAGAGGAATATTTTTGTTGCTTTAAATCGAGATCCAAAGGACCAACATATGTGTTTAGGACATGTGCACTGAAAGGGCTAAGGGGCACCACATGAACATTAGGTCAAGTGTTGTCTTGTTCAGGGTAGATTGGTTATCAAAGGGCTGACACCAAACCCTAGTTTGTATTTTTTTACCAATGATTGTATGAGGTCCATGATCCCTGGTACGAGAGCCCTAGACAATTGTATTATATATTTATAATGTAACATAGTTTGTTTATTGAAAATTTGTAAAAATTTGTCTATTTTTGCATGTGTTGATTTACTGTTGTGTTTATTCCACTGTGAAAAGTAGTTTTTTGTGGAATTTGAGTTGGTTGTGTCAGAGATTCTAAGACCCTATCCTAGATTCTCTAGTTCCATGGAAAAACAACATGGTATTAGAGCTAATTTGAAGGGCCATTGAATCATAGTGTGCACAACAAAGCAGATCAAAGGGAGATGAGATTGTCTAGATCATGAAGCAGAGAGCTCAACTAAATATGTTGAGATGTGGTCTTGATTGACTTGGAAGCGAGATAGGCTAGGAGTTCCAATGGATTGGTGGAGAACCTGGTGAGTAATAATTTGTTGTGTGGTAGGTTACTTATAATGGAATTCCTTTGACATTCCATGGATCATTGGGAAAACTCAAGGATTGATTTGGCATGGATGAGATTGGTATGATCGAGATTTATTCATGTGATGGACAAGATGATGGCATGATAGTTTCTTCATTGGATCATGATGTTGCATATCTGAGATTGGCAGGATGCACACTTGTTGTGTTTGATCCAATAGGATGAATGCTTATAGGACTGAGATGTGGTAATTATAGTCCATGTTCGACTATAACTGGGACGAACTATGTAGAACATGTTATTAGTAGAAAAATGAGCCAGTGGAGATCATGTAGGTTCAAATGGGAGTCTAGCTTCAAAGGGAAAATTCCTATGGAAGTGTTGAGATCTTTAGGTTCATATGAGATGAAGCAAAGGCAATACCAAGATAGTTTGGTTCATTCTATAGAGTATGTTGTAGTGATGGATGCCAGATGGGCTAGTGTCATGGTGACAAGTTAATTCATAGTGTTGGAAGTACCTCCCTCACTAAGAGGAGTGTTGAGATTGGTAGCTTAGGAGATACTCCAAACCCTATGGTACAATGTTGTGGAGGAATTTGCACCACAAAAGGGATTTTTGGGCTAAGAAGCCAAGAGTTTGGTTTTGCACCCAAGCTTGTGGGTATGAAACTATGCATAGATTTGTTGACTTGACACTTGGAGATGATAGGGAACCCTTAAAGGAGCGAGTGGTTTATTCAAGCACCAAGAGATCCATTTTCGTTGTGGAGAAATGAATTTTTATGTCTTTTGTGTGGGCTAAATGGCTAGAAATTCAAGTTTCCATTGACTTGAAGAGACCTCTTGATAAGCTAGGCATTACCCATAAAAAGACATGTAAACAGAGATGAGGAGGAGATTCATTCCATATCTAATCAAGGAATTAATTCCTCATGTGAAGAATGATCTGGGATACCGAATTTCCTGAGATAGTCACAACCCTAAGAATCCAAATCTAAGTAGAGAATAGGATGAGTTTGAGGTATGTTCTTGTGACTGTTTGGGATGGATATTGGTCAGGTAAAGGAAACGAAGGAAAGCAGGCTATATAGGAGAACATACCAAAGTTTTTGAGGGAAATTCTAGGCATACAACAATGATAATTTCTTGGTAGTATGCCAACAATTTCTATTGTGACTGTAGGTGGGAGGAAGCCTTGATTTGGGAGGCTGAATAGTCTAAGAGGCTGCCTAGACTAGGCCGCATTCTTCTTCTTCAGTAAGATCATAAAGGATAAGGGTTTGTGGGTGAGGAATTTCTATGTTTTGTGTAGGCGCAGGATGCCCTAGATAGGGTTGAGTTCCACAGAGAAGTCTTTCTCATATCCAAGGTTTTTTATAGAGCAAAAGAAGATGTATTCTAGGAAGAAGGGTGCAGGATTGGTGTCCTAGTTAGGACAATTTGTTTGGGCATCTTGTGGCTGATTGGAGGGAAGCAAGTAGGTGTCCAAGGGGTGCCCAAAGTGTAGACCTGAGAATGAAATTAGGTCTTTAAGAAGTGGCAATGGTTTGGAGGTCAATGGTTGACTCTTTGAAGGAAAAAATAAGGAAACCAAGTGGGCTATTTTTTAGCCCTAAGTTGATTTTTGTAGAAGGACTTTAGACAGTGATAAACGATAGCCTACATGCCCTAAGTTTGTCTTCATTGGAGTAGCACAAGAAGGAAATAGATTGAAGAAGCCCCTAAGTGTTGAGGAGCAATAGTGAGTAGTATAGGAGTTGTTCACTATAAACGAAGTTGTGAACAACTCATAAGAAGACCCTATGTGTTGATTCGTTGATGGAATAATGATCAACTAGAGGGCAGATTGGGAGATGGTATGAACCTTTTTCTAGCTACATTTTTCCATAATTAGCCCAAAATCTGGTAAGAAATTTAAATTAATTGTTGGAATTGCATATATCATTTATTAAAATTGCAAAATATGATTAGATGCAGGGTTTATGAGGGAACTAGATTCATATATGCATTAAAAAAAATAATTTGGGAAATTGAAAATTATAATTTCACCAACAATTGCATCATTGGATTCTTGTGATATTTCATGGAAAAACCCAAATTTTTTAACATTTAGACTTGTCCATTTAGATTTAATTGTAGTATAACTTAAAAATAGTTAGATGTCAACAATATCTTTGATTACACTTCGACATTAGGGATCGAAATCCAAAATTTGAACTGTCATTTGTTTTTTTTTAACATCAGAAATCAATTAAAAAAAATATTAAAACTACCCTTTTGTTCCCTAACAAACATTACTTAACTAACATTAAGAACTTAATGTCACTTAACCAACATTTAAGACATCAATTAAACATTGCTTAAATGTGTTTGCAAATAAAAGTTTTTTCCATCTTGTTGAACATATAGTGACGCAAAATAAATAACCCTATGTTTTGTGAATAGTTGGGATTAGATTTCTACCCATAATTGAAATTTCACTTTCCATAATCCAAAATTTATTCAATAAAATTTGGTTAATACCATTCTTTGATGTATTCCTTTTGTATTAATGAATGGTTTGAACACTTTATTGAAATATAAAAGAATATTAAATAACCTTAACTTAGGCATTGGTGCATCCAAAAGATTAGCCTATTAAGAGTATGTATATAGAGTATGTACTTAAAGAAGAATTGGTTCTCATAGTGGATGTTGATTTTAATGAGCTAAAAACTACCAAGGATATTCCACTCGAATAGATTGTCGCAACAAATCTAATCAAATATTAAAATATTTATCTTAAATGTAATTCCATTTAGATATGATATGATATTATTTATTGTTTTTACACTTAAATGAATAAATTAGTTGAAATGTGACAAATATATAACAAAAATAAATACACACACTGTTTATAATATATGTGAAATTTTCTCTAGGAAACCCTTATGGGAGAAGCCCCTGCTTAAAGGCGAGGATGATCTCCTCTCTTTTCTCTGGTATGGAAATATACAGGTATAAACAAAGAGTTGTTCTCTATGAAGTTACAAAACACTCACTTTGTTCTTCTCTCTAGCTTCCCATTCCTAGATGTTCTTGTCGATTATGAAACAAAAGACAATAGCATATAATGGAACCCTTACTCCTCCTAGTGGTCTGATAATTAACATATTCTTATAGCCAACTAGGGGTAAGATTTGACTCCCTCAACCATTAACTAGAGTTATGATTTTTGACATTCCAAAGTATTCTTGAAATTCCACAAATGGCAAGCCCCATATGCATGAGTACCGTGGGTTAACTTAGCATCCTCTAGTACCATGGTGATCAACATGGTAGGTCAGCTTACAAGAGGCATAACTTTTGGAACAAAGTATGTTTGATTTGATTCTTGCATTGCTGGAAAGGCATCTAAGTGTAGAACAATGCCATAGGGTATGACACAAGTGAGAGATTTTTTACCCCAAAAAATTGTCATTGAATACCTCAAAATGGAATTGGAAGTTTTCACAACCTGATTCTCCAAACTAGGGCCCACTATTAAAATAACTCTATAATTTGATTCCTCCAATTTTTCCCACTCTAAAAGCATCAATATAGATGAAAAATAATATAATTATCCAATTTGGTTCACTTAATGAATTGAATTATTTTGTATATACCCATAATCATCAAAAATCATCTCAAACTTCTTGATATGGTAATGGGAAGTGTTATTTCCCTTGCACAAAATGCAAAGGAATAAATACAAGAATAATTATAATTAATGATGTTAGGACCAATGAATAACATTAAAGGATAATAATTAATGGTTAAGGGTCAAGAGTTGAACATTAATTAGACATAAGGTTTAACTAGGGTTAAGGGTTAAAAGTTAACATTTTTATATTTAAGGTTAAAGGTTAAGGATTTAGATTTTTGTACTCTAAACATTAATTTTTTTGAACCTTTTCTAGCTACGTTTTTGGATCAGTTTTGCGAAAAATCTAGTTAAACATTTAGAATAATTGTTGGAATTGCATATATTAGTTGTCGAGATTGTAAAATCCAAGTGAAGTAAGGGTTTTTGAAGGAATTAGGTCCATCTACGTATTCAAAGTTGCAATTTAAGCAATGGAAAATTACAATTTTCACCAACAATTGCATCACTCGATTCTAGTGATAATTATGTAAAAAAATCCAAAAAGTTTAATGTTTAGGCTTGTCCCTTTAGATTTAACTATAAAATATCTAGAAAATAACCAGATATTTACTAAGTCAACGACTGTACTATTATACTGAGAGTCAAAATCCAACATTTAAACTTATGTTTATTGATTTTTTAAAATTCAAAATTAATGAAAATATATTAAATATGTTTTTCCCTCACAAACATTTCTAATAACATTTATTAACTAGCATCAGAAACATATGCTACTTACCATTTTTTATACCTCTATTATGAATGTGACATACACACATAGCTTACATTAGTTAAACATAGCTTAAGAGATGTTTGACTATTTTTTTTCTTTTGTTTTTTATCATAATTATTTAGTACTTTTGACATGTCAAATAATAAAATCTCTTTCCATCTTGTTGACTTTTCAACGATGTAAAAGAAACAGCCTTAACATTTTTAAAGAGTTGGAATTAGGTGACATAATATTACAGGTAAATATTGCCACCCACAATTGAAATTTCACTTTCCATAATCTCAATTTATTCGGTTAAAATTTGTTAATGCCATTTGAGATATTTATTTGTACTAATTAATGGGTTACAAATTTTATTGAAATATAAAAAAATATCAAATAAAACTAACTTGGATTTGGTGCAGCTGATGGGTTAACTTACATAGAGTTTGTAATCAAAGAAGCATTGTTTCTCATAGTGGATGTTGAACTTGATTAGTAGAAGAAGAATTCACCAGTCAATATTTACGAAATATTGTTTTAGAGCATGGACATTAACAAGGGGCAATGAACGTCACGCCTTAGTAAATAAAGAAATCTTGTTTTTTCTCACTTTTTGGAATTTGTAATGTTACAATTTGTAATAGATATGGTGAGTTTGATAGAATCATATTAGTTTATATTATGGATTAAAATTACACTAATATTAATATTATTGAGAATGAATGGAGAAATAGGTTGATGCATGAAAGTTTTGTTTTTATGGATAAAAAAATCTTATGATGAAATATATAAAGATATTCATGATGTATCTCTTATTGATAAGATATAAAACACCTTATATAAAGATCCCAGAAACAAGTTTCCTTTATCTTAATGATATTTCAAACACATGTATGACACAAATCCTAAGGTATACAAGGTGACTCTTTATATAAATATAAGTTTTTGTCTATAACTTATGATTGCGATATATAAGCCCTAAATATCCACTATTTGTTATATGAATTTATTTTTCCTTGTAGATTGGTAGATGATACCCTCTTTACATTGTCAAATACTTTCCCTTGTACATTCTAAAAATTGTTTTTCATTATGAAATAGATAGTAATGGAGTACCACGTAATTGATGCATATCCTAATGATCATATTATAAATTATGGATAACATGCAACATAGTTTGAATGCACTAATTCTATAATTCATAGATGTTGCACTAACTTGGTAACAATTAAGGTGCCCTACAAATTTCATCATATCCCCCTAATTCCATGTTTCAAATCATTATTGAGATGCAAAAGCATATAATAGTTTATACATTATCAAGAATGGAAGAGAAGTGAAGACAATGCTATGTAACATGTGAGTTCTTGGAGATGATTTTGCATTTAGAAACATTAAGGAAATATGGCCCATTGGTGTTATAAACACTTTGGCTATCAGAGCCCTTCGTATTTCCGACTCTGAGCATCTGGATGAAGAGAAGAAGCATTTAGTTTCAACTTTTAAGGGTATAGAATACAAAGAAAAAGAAATTAAAATAGCTATAGAGAGAGCTAAAAGAAGGGTGTTATCTCAGGAACCTAAGGCTTAAGACCCACCTCAGTGTGGTAAGGTATTTCTACCTTATATTCAAGGAGTAACAGATAAGATTGCTAAAATCCTGAGAAAGAAAAGCATAATCACGCAATTCTTAGCACCTTGAACTATTAGGCAAGGAATGAGGTTTGTCAAAGATAATATTGATAGACATCAACTTAAGGGAGTCTATAAAATAAATTGTTCCTATGGAAAAAGTTACATTGGTGAAATAGGTCCCTCCTTGCAGACAAGACTCAAGGAACATGGAACTGATATTAGGAATGAAAGATCTCGTACTTCGGCCCTGACAGAGCATTCCTCAAAAATTAAACACCATATCTGTTTGGAAAGTGCCTCAATTGTCACAAGAGAAGAACAACATCATAGACGAAAGATTAGAGAAGCTCTTGAGATTATAAAACAACCACATAATCTCAACAGGGACAATGGCATTAAGATTAGTGGAAGCTGACTTCCCTTAATTAGAGAAATTAAGATCACCAATACATCTCAGGTATAGCACTCAGTGGGTAGATATCTCCCTCTCATATTCCAATAGTTAGTAATATTACTATTATTGTTACTCTTAATGATAATTTTCAAAACTATTAAATATAATAATAATAATTATTATTATTTAAATATAACATTTACAATAATAATTATGATATAACTATACTATTATCATTATTTTTTATTATGAATTATTATTATTATTTATTAGATTCGGTATTAATATAATTAATAATAATATTAATTAAATAATAAGTATTATTAAATAAAAAAATTATAATTATAATTAGTATTTAGTAAATAATAACTAATAATTAGTTTTATTATAACATTTACATAATATATTTCGATAATTAACTATTACTATTATATTAGTTATTAATTAAGATCTATTAATTAATTAAATTATTAATAATAAAACTATTGTTAATTATTAATAACTATTAACTATTATTAATAATAATAATAAAAACTAAAAAAAATAATAATAATATTATTAATCAAGCCAACCTTCATAAATCAACTTACCTCATAACTATTTAATTCTCTTAGTTAAGCTCTTCTACTATCAACATTCAAGAAGTCCTGATGATTGGATCCTGACAAATTTCGTTTCATTTTTTCTTTTTGTTACATATTTTCGTGTACAAAGAATTAATTATTTGTACTTTAAATAACTATGTAAGCACCAAATGAGGGATATGTATGTGTATCTTGAGCCTCTTATTGATGATTTGTTAAAGCTATGGGTAGCATCACTATGTATTGTTGAAACTAATAGGGGGGAAATAATTTCACTTTCATGGAATATATACATTGATGATTCATGGTGTGAGGGCTAATGCATTTTTGTGGTATGAACATAGTTACCGATCAAACGAGAAAATTACCGAGCACTCATTTTTTTGTAGTAGCAAAAAATCACTCGATTTTGAAAAGCGGTGATTCAGAATATACATTTTTTTGGTGCATATATTTGACACTTTATATTTTCTTATGAACATTTTTTTTTTAAATATTAGTGATTTTTATGCTCGTGTTGAAAAGTGTTGATGCAACATCAACCCTTTTTTTTCTAAAGCATATTTTGAATACTTCAAATTTTTTTATGTATCAAGTATGAACATTTTTTTTTAAATGTTAGTGATTTTCATATTGATTTTGGAAAGTGTTGATGCAGCATCAACCCCTTTTTTAGAGGGCTTATTTTTGACACTTTAAATTTTATAATGTATTGAGTGTGGATAAAAAAAAATTAAATGTTTCTGATTTTCATGCAAATTTTGAAAATCATCATTTTTTTATAAGACATATTTTTTACACTTAAAATTTTCTTATGTCCTAAGTATGCAGGCCTTTTTTTTTTTTTAATGTGTATTATTTAACTATTTTTCAAGTTCCTTGTCATTTTCTTGTTTTTCATTATAAAATGTTTTATTTTTTAAGGGACTTTCCAATTTGTGTTTTTGTTTTTTGCAATGTTTTTTATATTGAAATTTTCAATTATTTTTGCAAATTTTTAAAAAAATTAATGACATTATATTTTGAGGTTAAGATTTTTTTATATAAATTTATATTAGTTAATTAATACTTTAATACAAAAAATAATAAAAAAAATAAAAAAAATAAAATTGTTAACATATAGATTAAAAAAAAATCATAAAATTCAAAAAAATCATAATTTAGGGAAAATTTAAAAAAAAAAATTAAAAGATGAATAACCAAAGTGAATGAAATATTAAAAAATAAACAAATAAAATAAAATCAAATTAAAAAACCATAAAATAAAAATAAAAAATAAAAATATAAAGAAATTCTAAATAATAGTAAATATAAAATATAAACTTTATAAACATAAAACAATTAAAAAATATAATATAATAAAATTGATAATTTAATCTTTATTTTTATTTATTTTAAGTTCAAATATTTAAACTAAATTTAATTTAATTTTTTTAATTGAAAAATGAATTTTTAAAATAAATGAAATTAATCACAAATTATTTTAAAAAGATGTTGATGATGATGGTGATGATGGTTAATGTCCGTTGAGATCAAACATTGGTCTATTGGACCTAAAGAAACAAATTATTTATTTTGATTTAAGATTCTATTCCTATGTTCAAAAAGCTTGGAGAGAAGCCTCCCGAGCTCACTATAATTTTGACATTGTAAAAGGTTAGGAAGGTCAGTATTGTAACAAAGATTGTGAAACTGAGATCTAATGTGGTTGTACGTGGGGCACTCTAAGAGGAAGTGGTTTTGATCTTCAATGTTCCTATTCTCACATATATGGCAGATCCTTTCCATCCATGGCGTTTTAGGAACTGCCCAACGACCTGTTTCA
>APFE031143783.1:99209-120584 GCA_000404065.3 Pinus taeda | reverse complement strand
GAATTGTCAGGGCTTTCCATGGAACAAAAGCCCCAAGCTAAGTTGGATCTCGAATGATGTTGATATTATTTTGGTTGTTGAAACTTGAGAGCACGAAGAATCCAAGGTCCCTAACATAGATGGCTTTCCATTATGGTCTACCTGGAATAAGTGATCCTCCCGTAGAGGCATTGGAGGTATAGCTTGTTACATTAAGAAGAACATCTCTCCCCATGCTAGGATTTATAAAAACAACCCTTACAACCAATATAGTTGGATAGAAATTACTGACATTTATGATAGAAAGACCTACATAGCAATCTTTTATTTCCCCCCATCAATTCTAACTTCTATAAGAAAAAGAATCTAGATAAAAATAGTCCTTACAATGGTTTAGAGAATGATATTTCTAGCCAGAGGAATGAAGGCAATATCCTTTTAATGGGTGACTTTAATGCTCGAACTTCAAGCAAACCAAGCTATTCTTCTAAGCAATTATTCCAACCCTAATCCTCTTTGGTTAGACGAAGACCTTCCTCTGGCTAGACGATACAAAAGGAGCTCTGAAGACCTCGGGGAGAATTTGTTTGGGTTGGAGCTAGTCAAGCTCTGTAGTGCTCAGGATCTCATAATTTGCAACGGTCTAAAGAAGTGGTCCAATTCTAGCCAGATGACCTACATCCATGGGCTTGGTAACAGCGTGGTAGACTATGTTATCTCTGATATCCCTCTATACAATGAAATAACAAATTTTGACATCTTAAACAAGCACGAGCCTGACTCTGATCATAGGCCTTTACTTATAACTCTCAATTTTCTCATGCATAGAGATCCCATAGGTTAATTTTCTTCCTTTCTAGTATAAACAACATAGAAGATCTCTATCATAATTTTACTACAACCCTCTCATATTCTATTAACAAGTTCTCAACTGAAGTTTCAAGTAATAAAAGAAATAACAAAACCAACCCATGGTATGACAAAGATTGTAAAAGTGCGAGGAGAGAAATTAAGGAAGTTGTTGATGAATCTCTTAAAATTAGCAAGATAAAAATATACAAAGCCCTAACTAAAAGGAAAAAAAGGTAGTATATTCCTAAAATACAAGAGAATCTCTTACACCTCTCTAAGGTAGCTCCTAAGAAATTCTGGAGGCAGATTCTAACTACGAAAATTAAAGATAATAAAAAAATTTCTTTACACAACTGGAATTCCTATCTTAAAAAGCTTTATGAATCTCCAAATGTCATGGATAACTTTGAAACCCTGCTCACAATGAAAGGAGTTTTCTCATTAGAAGACATTTATTTTGGGGTTAATCGCTTGGCTAATGGGAAAGCTAAGGACATTGAAGGTTACCAGGCAGAAATCTTAAAATTTGGAGGTCTCGTCCTCATCCCCCACATTCACAAGCTTTTCAATCAAGCGGTCAAGCAAGGGTTCCCTAAACAATGGAATCAAAGCCTCATTATCCCTATTTTTAAAAGTGGGGATACAAATAACCCCTTTAATTGTGGAACAATTATGATTAGCCCTCTCCTAGCCAAGGTTTATGGTATTATTTTGGGAAGGAAGTTGAGCATATGGCTTGAAAGTGAAGGTAAGTGGGCTAAAGGCCAAGCGGGTTTTAGAAAGTAGCACTCAACAATAGACCACCTTGTTATGCTTAGGATCATTGTGGAGGAATTCCATAATGACAAATCCAATCCCTTTTTTTGCTTTGTGGACTTTAGAAAGGCTTTCAATACGGTTCCTAGAAACATCCTTTGGAATAGATTAGAAGATCTAAAGATTCCTTTTGAGTTGAGAGCTGCCGCTATAAGGTTATACGAGAATGTAATTACCAAGTTAAAGAGCAATGAGGGGTGGTCGAAAGATATTAAGTGTAATATCAGAGTTAAACAAGGTTTCCCCCTCTCCCCTACCCTATTTGGCATTTACATCGACAATCTAGAAGGTTGTTTGGAGGAAGCAGGATGTGCTGGCATGATCTTAGCTGGGATAGTCATCATCCTTCTTCTCTATGCTAACAATATAATTCTTCTCGCAAGGTGCCCATCTGATCTTGATAAGCAACTTATACTTCTTAAGGATTTCTGCTCTACCATGGGTATGATTGTTAACACTGACAAAACAAAAATTATGATTATCAAATCCAAGAAGGACACTTACGCTAATTTTATGTATGAAAATAGTAACTTGGAGGAAGTGTCTTCCTACAAGTACCCAGGAATTGATATTCATCACAAGCTCAACTGGAACTATAACATTGAGAAAAGGATAAATGGGGGATGGAAAACTTATTTTGGTCTCGAAAATAATTGTAAAACGACAAACCTCGTAATGTGGGATAGAAAGAAGTTCCTCTTTGAAACTTTAGTCACTCTAGTTATCTTATATGGATGTGAGGTTTGGTGTTGTAGCATCTCTAGAGAATCCTGGAGAAAGATTGAGCAAATCCAGAAGCGTTTTATAATGTATAACCTCAAAATTAAAAGCAACACACCCTATCTTATTCTCCTTATAGAAGTGGGTATTTCCCCTATCGAGAGCCTAGCTATGACTAGGCTTATATTGTACAAGCACAAACTCAATAACATAGGAGACCATAGACTTCCTAAGCTAGCTTTAAATTCCAGCCAAAACCACCTAAGGCTCAAACAAGGTTGGTATAAAGACACTAGGGCCTAGTTAAACCATTGGGAGATCGACGAGAATGTTGGATTACAAAACATTAATAACATTAAAAATATTATTACTTCTAAGTTCAAAGAAAAAATGTGGTGTGAGAAAGATTTAGCAGCTAAAAGAAAATTAAGATATTATAAGGAGGTCATCAACCCCACCCTAGAAGATCAAAAGTATCTCTCTGTTTTAACTAGTTCAAAGAAGAAAATTAATATAGCCATGACTAGAATGAACTCTCGTGAGCTCCATAGTGAAACGGGTCATTGGGAAGTGCCTAAAACACCATGGATGGAAAGGTTCTTCCATCTCTGTGAGAATACGAACATCGAGGATGAAAATCACTTCCTCTTAGAGTGCCCCGCATACAACTACATTAGATCTCAGTTTCAAAATCTTTGTTGCAATACTGACCTTCCTAGCCTTTTACGTTATCAAAATTATAGTGAGCTCGGGAGGCTTATCTCCAAGCTTTTTGAGCATAGGAATAAAATCTTAAATCAGACTAAATAATTCGTTTCTTTAGATCCGATAGACCAAAGTTTGGTCTCAGTGGACGTTAATCATCATCATCATCATCATCATATTTATTTCTTTATTTATTTAATTTTTAATTGTCTAATTGACTTTTTTTTTTTGTTAACTTTGGCAAAGATGCTATCTATATTTCAAAATAAAAATTTACATCTACCATTTGTCCTAGGTGGTTAACCTTCCCATAGGAAAATAGGTAACCAATTGTCTGCATTAAAACCAGCCCAAAATTTGAAAATGTTCATCTCTATGTATCTAACATGTATGTTCTTACGAGCTCTACTCATTATCTTATCTTTTATTTTAAGGTAATACATCATATTCCAGTTTATCACAAAAAGAAAGCATTGATAGGCTTAACATACTGCATCAATCCTCATCCGAGGAAATTATAGGGGCAGGCCCCTTGGCGCTTGATCCAGGGATCTCACTTCTCTGCTCCATTGTCCATATTAGGTCTCTCAGCATCTGTTCAATTCTCCCCAAGATGAGGTTGTTGCGAGAGGCCTCAATTTGTATTGCTGCAATTTCCTTGAGGAGCACAAACTTGATGTTTTCCATTTCTTCTTGGTTCTGGTTTCGTTGTTGTTCATTCCACTACCGCATTTCTGCTTCTTCTTCTTCTCGGGCAGCTCGATTTAGGTTCATGGCTCTGGCTACCACATGCTTCATTATCCAATATTGTTGTAGAGTTTTGTTGAAGAGGGAATTGTGGCTCCACAAGTTGCCAAGGTCTAGTACCATGGGCTCCTATTCTCCCCTGGGGACCTCCTGGTTCATGTTGATAGATCTCAGCTCTCTCTCCCAACCAACCATCTGCTCCTTGATTTCAAGTGGGTTCCCCTCCATGTATGCATCTATAATGCTCATCATGTGCTCTACCTCAGTTTTCCTGCCTCTCCTTTTCGTAGTTTTGCTGGTACCCTCTTCCTGTTTTGGTACATGTTTCACTTTCCTTGGGGCCATGTTCTTTGTGGACTGAATGCTACACTTTAATGAATGTTTCTTACCTATCAAGACATGATAACATAAGTCAGTAACCCGGTTTAGAATTTGATTTTTGATCGAGTTACTTACCATCCTTTCCTTGCCTGGATTCTGGTTTCCTAGGGTAGGATAAGGGTGTAAAGGTGCATCCCGCACCGAGGGCCGACCTTTGAAACGACCCATTTCCTCTTCTCCACTCAACATGGCTTAGGGTACCCCTTGCTGCCCATGTTTTTGGCTTTCTAAGGGCTTGTACAGATCGTCTCTTCTCCCCGAATGCTGAAGGAGGTGGCTTTCTCTCCCTTTTTCCAGGGATTTCCTACCAATTCTTCCTCTGGCCTTTTCTATAAATTTTCTTGGTACTTGGGTCTGGCTACTTACAGGGGTACCTCTCCTTCTTGAGGTTCCTTCCTTCCCTTCTCTGATAACATTCCTAGATTTGGTCTTTCCTTTCCTCAGGAGACCATTGGTATTTTCCCCTGGATGACCAATAGTTATCCTCGGAGCCAGGGCTTTCTGTGCTCCTCTCGTCAGAGGTGGAAACTACTGCTCAGGTCTAAGGGCTGCTACATACTGGCTTTGTCTACCTCTTGATCTGAGCTTTTTGGTCCTCTCAGGAATGTTGCCTAGACTCCTACTTCTATCTATAGCATAAAAGAATAAGTAAGAGGTTGAGATTACATACCACCTTACCCCATCGTTGTTGTCTCTTTGTCTATTTGTAGCTCCCGTCTACCACCTTTTTTCGTTCCAGCTGGCTTCATTCTCTACTGCATGCAAGTAGCTATTGCCACCTTGGGCTCTCTTGGGGTTATTCCTTTCCTTCTGTCCCTTCTAACCTCCACCTCTCCTGTTTCTTTACCAACACACTTTCTGGAGTCCTCATCTCAGGATGTGCCTCAACCGTTCTGTTCGCCTTTACTCCACATCACTCCTATGTCCTCTCGGTTGCTCTTGCCATGTCCTATATACCCTTTTGCTGCCACTTGCCGTCCCTTCTCTGACACTTTGCCCAACCTCACACCTGACCTCAACCATCTCATTCCTTGATTTCCCTCTGCTAGCCACTCGGGATGTGATCCATCCTTTCCCTGCTCCATCAGCTGCCCCTTTTTCCATTTACTCCTTTCATTTCGCTTGTGTGTCCTTTCTATCATCGTCAGTTGTGTCCTTTCCCCGCTTCTGCCACTTACTACCTTTTCTTGAACATTCCTTTCTAGATCTCTATTGCCATCGTTATCGACTTCTAAGAGTTTCTGCAGTTGCGCCTTCTCCTCTGGGTGAGGGAGCTCTTTTCCCCCGAGATCCATCGACCTTCCACTATTTTGACTCTCCTAATTAGCCAGCTAGTCTGCCAGTCCGTTTCCTTTTCACTTTACATGTGTGAGGAGAATATAGACGACTTTGTTTATCAATTTCCCTATTTCACTGGTCAACCATGCTGTTCTCCAACTCCGGCTGATATTTTCCGTTGGTGTATTGTTTTGCAGTCATTTTACCATGTCAACTACTAGTTTCGAATCACCTTCAATCTGAAGATTCTGGTACTTTTCCCAGATGGCAATTTCGAGTCCACGTTTTAGCGCATGTAACTCCTCTTCATTATTCGTTGCTTCTCTGCAATCCATCGCGTAAATTCTCAAAGTGGTTCCTCCATCATCCCTGAATAACCCCCCTATTCCTGCTTCTCCCATATTAACTTTTGCTGCTCCGTCAAAGTTTAGCTTGACAAAGCCTTGGGGTGGATGCCTGTAAGTGCTAATCTCCTCGACCTCTCTGGTTTGAGGTTCACTTTTTGATCTGTATGTCATGCTCTACTTTAATTGCAGGCGTTGCATGATTCTTTCCTCTATTTGGTTGATCTTCTAGTTTTCATCATTCCACCGTTCTACTAAAATAGTTTCTCTGATATTTTGTGTTGTTTGCTTCCATATTTTGACCGAGTTTCTCCTTTCTTCGTTGAATATCACGATGTTTCTTTCCTTTAAAATGTTCTAGAGCATGAGACCTATGGACAACATCCATGTGCGGTTTAGGATCTGGTTCTCATAAGGTTTTCTTGGCCAATTTTCCAGAGTATTTTTTATATTATGGTAGTTTCTATGACTATTTTCAAATATTTGCTGGTGATTTCTCCACAGGTTGCAGCTAACAATGCAGCTATTGGTTAGGTGCTCCATCGTCTCCTCCTATTTTTGGCATAGTGCGCATCTCGAGGGTCCCTGCATGCCTTTCTTCCGTATTTGATCCCAAGTTAGTGCACGACCATGATGTAAAATCCAGAGAAAGAAAGCTACTTTAGGCCAAGTCTTAATTTTCCAGATGTTTTTCCATTTTTTTTATTCTGTTGGTCTAATGTGCCCTGCCTTTAAATTATAACCTTCCGCTATAGAGAACGTTTCTTTTATTCGAGTTCTCCATCAGAGTATGTCCTTTCCTATTTTTACCACAACTTTCCTGGATGCCATTTATTTGTTGTAAATTTCCCAGCTTGCTATCTCTGGGGCTTCTACCCAGTCATCTTTTTGCTTCCAATTTCCCTAGTATTCCCCTATACTTGGCTTCCAGAAGTTTCCAACAATTCCCCTTCTATTCAGGAGGTAAATTCATGGATTTCTTGGAGGGCTTATTTATGGACAAGCTTTTCTCGCTATTGACAGGATTCCTCCCAGAACTTGGCAGTGTCCCCCTCTCTTACTTCCCAAAAGTTGTAATCTCTTATTAGATCTTTATTGGTTCTAGCTAAGTTCCATATTACTGATCCTTTTTTCTCTATTTGGCTTCTCATCCTATCTTCTGGCATCTTTGCCGCCTTGTATTTCTTCTCCCATATTTTCTTCCATAGGTCCTGCCCTCCCTGTGTCCACTGCCACCACAATTTTTCTCCTATCACTTGGTTGAGGTGTAAGGGTCACGAGACCTAATCCTCCATCTTTGATAGGTTTTTTGAGCCACTCCCAGGAGAGCAATGCCCATTTTCGTGTTTTACTTGTTCCTTGCCATAAAAATTTCTTAAACATGGTTACTAATTTTTTACAGATAGATTTAGGGACGACTTGGCTAGACACCTGGGGATTGATTACAAGACTGCTTTTAATAAGATTATCTGGCTAGGGGTATTTAGAGCCTTGAATGTCTAATTATCTATCTTCTTTCGTATCTTGCCTATAAGAGGTCCCCAATTTGCTACTCTATACTGATTCTCATTGAGTATGATGCCGAGATACTTAGCTAGAAAACTTCCTAATCGGAATCCCACTATTCTTGCCAAGAATCTTTGGGATCCTACCTGGGTGTTAAAGAAAAAGATTTCTGATTTCTCACTGTTAATATCTATCCCCGAGGCTTTCGTAAACTTTGAGAGAATTTTTAGAATCTGTTGGGCTTCCTTGAGAGTAGCTTGTCCGTAGAGCATGACATCATCTACGAATTGTTGATGTGTTATAGGAATTTCGTTATCCCATATGCGTAATCCTTTTATTTGTTCATTGGCCAGACGCACTTTCACTAGTCGGCCCAGACCTTCTGCTACTAGAATGAATAGGAACGGGGAGAGGGGATCTCCCTGTCTGAGACCTCTAGTAGGGTTAAAAGCTTTCGATGGGGATCCATTTAGCAGGACCGACATCACCGGTATATTAACCATTGACATTATCCACTTCACCCATCTCTCATCAAAGCCATAAGCCTTTAGGATACCCCCCAAGTATTCCCAACTAAGACAATCTTAAGCCTTCGCTAGATCCAATTTTATCAGCATGCCTTTGTTTTTGGAATTTTTCAGTGAGCGTATTACCTCTTGAGCAATTACTATGTCATCTGTTATTTGTTTTCCTTTAACAAATCCAGTTTTCTCCTAAGCTATGAGGTCAAGTAGGATTGGTTTTAGACTGTTTACCATTATTGTAGCCAATATTTTGTATATTGCATTACATAGAGCTATTAATCTGAAGCTTTAGGGTTCTTCTGAGTTCTCCGTTTTTGGAATCAGAGCAAGAAAGGTGGTGTTAAGGGCCGGGTGCATGCGCTTCATGCATCTTGATTCTTCCACTAGTTCCACGAGGTCCTAGCTCATGAAGCTCCAAGAGGCTTGGTAGAATTCTATAGTAAATCTGTCAGGCCCCGATGCCTTGTTCTTCACCATTTTGTTACTACTTCCTCCACTTCTTCTTTCATGATCATCCTAAGTAGGGCTAGATTTTGATCTCTGGTCCCTTTTTTGGGGATATATTGGCAAACATTAGTTATTTCTTCCTCCCTTCGAACATTAGGTTCACTCAGGATCCCTTTGAAGTAGTCTACCGGTAACTTCTCCATTTCTTTTTGTTGAAGTATCCTGTTCCCTTGACTGTCTTAAGCATTATCTGGGGTTTGTCTTTTCTCAGCCATTGCTCAAGGTGTCTCTACTTCCCTTTACTATTCATACCTCTTATATTCCAAGATGTAATAATCATTGGGGGGTTTGATTAAGGTTTTGGAACACCGCCGAAAGCGGAACAAATCTCCCTGTGTTTTCTAAAATTCCCCCCATGAGATGGATGGAATCCTTAATATTTTTTCGGCCTCATTTTTTTGCTCCTTTTAATTTTCCTTATTGGTCTGGTCGACTGTCCTTTTGACTCTCTTGATGCTCTTCCATCTCTGTTTTTCCTTTTTCCTTATTTGGCTTGATATTGTTGGAATGTTTCCACATAGAGTCTTTTTTTATCCTCAAGGATAAATCTCTCATCCAGGTTTCTCCATTCATTTAATAAATTTCTCAGGACTTCTTCTTCTATGCTTAGGTCTTCCCCCTATTTATCTCCATTTCTGTCACCATATTTTCTTCCTGTTCTTTTTCTTTTTTTGGGATATCATTCTGTGCTTTTCTCTTGGTGTGGGTCCTTTCACTACTTGAGTTGCTTTCTTTCTCTTTGTCTTCCTAGTATTCCATGGTTTGATCCTCATCTCTTCTTGGAGGATTTCAAAGTTGTTTGATTTTCCTGGGTGTGTTTGTTGTTCCTTTTTACCTTCGTTTGAGTTTTTTTTTGTTGGTCATCTTCTACTCTTCACCTCCTGGAATCCCTCCTGGTCTGTTTGTTTTTTTTCTGCTACTTACTTTTTCTCTCTTCTTCCATTGTTTGGGGGCACTCTTTAATTAAATGTCCATATTCATGACATCTACGACATCTAAAGGGTATATGTTCATAGTTCAGGGTTTGCTGCCAAACTTCTTCGTGGTACTTTAACTCTACTATATCAGGGATCGGTTTAGCGATATTCATGTATACACATATCCTAGCATATGAAATATACCTTCCTTTCTTCGTAGTTTTCGCTATTTTCACAAAAAATCCTTATCGTGTTTCCTATCCCTTCCAGAATTTCTGGGTCCCAGAAGTCCATTGGTAAGCCAAATAATCTAACCCCTATTGGTACTGCTAAATTTTTTTCCTTATCAGGGTTATAGCATTCTTCCCAATATCTCATGAATAGACCAGCATTATAATAAAAATAAGGGCCAATCTCAAACACTCTTTCTTTGTCTTGCAGGTTTGAGAAGATTACCATAAATAAGCCTTTTGCTTCCAGCTTTAGCTCGATGTGTCCTAGGGGCTGCCATTTTTGTTGAATCCATCTGGTGAGGTCTTTTTCTGATGGCCAAACTCCAACGAACTTGCAAATTATGGCATGATCTTTCATGTAGCTTCTGTACCTTTCTAGTTTGTTTGGCGAGATTACAAACCGTGGTTTCTCCTCCGCACATGGCAAACATTTGCCCCTTCTACTTGCTTGCCAAGTCGCCCCTAGGATAGGGCCTGCGTTTTTCTTTCTTATTGCTGGATGACTGTTTTGTCCTTCGCCTGCCATTGCATCTTGGGAGGACGGGATCTCTCCCCTCCTAACCTCTTCTGTCATTATTGTTACTCTCAGTTTCCATGCTTGTCTTTTGTTGTTGCTCTCAAGTTTCTGCATTGTTGTCTATTTTGGTTTCTCCTCGTTGTCTACCTCATGGTCACCTGGCCATTAGGGTTTGTTGCAGAGCTCTATTTTCATGGAATAATTTATTTATTTGTTTTTTTTGTATTTATTGGTTTTTTCTAATTAAATTTTAATTTTTTTTTGTTAAATTCAATTTCTTTTTGTTTTTTTAATTTTAGAAATTTTTATCTTTTTAATTATTTTAATTATAAATTTTATTATCTATTTAGTTGTTTATTTTATATTTTGTTTAATTTTAAATTTTTATACAATCTTATATTTTTTATTTTTTTATATATATTTATTTAAAATTAAATTTATTTTTATTTAACTCTCCTTTTGATATGGTTTTTTTTATTAATGTTTTTAAGTTGTTTTTTAATATATATATTATTATTTTAATTGTTTTTTGTTTGTATTTATTTTTATTATCGATTTCTCCTTTTTAATTTGTTTTCTACTATTAAAATTTATTTATTTTCTTTTATTTTTTGTTTTTTTGAGTTTTTCTTTTCTTTTTAAATATATATATATATATATATATATTATATATATATAATATGTGATGATGAATCATAGTAAGTGATTCGAAGAATGTTGACTCTGAAATTATTTTATGATTTCTGTGAAAGATATTATATATCTATATATATATATCATATATATTATATATATATATATATTATATATATAATGTTAATTTTCTTTGTTCATTTTTATCTTTTTATTTTATTCTTATGTTTTGATATATTTTTCTATTTATTAGTTGTTATTTAAAAAAAAATGTTTTTTTGTTTATTTATTTTTTTCAATTTTTAATTTTTTGCTTTTGTTTTTGTATTTTTATTTTATTTGTTATCTATTTATTAATATTATTATTTTATTTTTATGTAGGGTTCATGTTGATCATCAACTAGCAACCCGACCTAATTACGTGTCAATTTGATAGTTGATTTTAAAGTTATTGTTATAATGGACAAGTCTGCCCCACAATGTATCAACTTCATAGTTGATTTTTAAGTTTTCATTGTAATAGGCCGAGTTCACCTACACCACATGTAAATTTGATGGTCGATTTTTAAGTTTTTGTTGCAATGTGTCGAGTTGTCTTAGCCTAAGATTTTAAAATGGCTATAATTTTTAAAGATTTTTTAGTCATATAATTTTTCCATATTGACATGGTTGAAATATATTGAAAATTTAAGGTTTTTTGTAGTCATGATATTTGGTTTTAATTCTATGTTTGAAAAATAGTCAAAATTTTAAGGTTTTTCTAAGTCACGATAATTTATTTTTAATGCTATAGTCGAAAACAATTATAAGTATTCTATATTTAACGCCATGACTGAACATTGTTAGAATTTTAAGGCTTTTTAGAGACATGATATTTTATCTTTAATGTCATGCTTGAAAATTGTTGCAATTTTAAGATTTTTCAGAGTCTTGATATTTTATCTTTAACGCCATTGCTAAAAAATGTTGAAAATTTACTTCGAAAATAACAAATGTTATTCTATAATCAACACTTTTCAATTTCAAGGTGTTTTTTGCACCAAACAAAATGGATTTTATCGTTATTTTTTTTAAATATTGAAAATTTACTCCAAAAAAAAAGTGCTATGCAGAATCAACCTTTTTATTTTAGGACTATTTTTCATGCTCTTTTGGGGTTTTTTGGCTAGAGTTCTCGTTTTGAGGTAATAGTTCTCGTTTGATCAGTAACTATGTTTATGTAAATTATAATCTAACTATATATATCATTTATTATTTCATATATTTTTATAATGTAGCATTTTATTAACTATGGAATCAAACAAAGGGTAAATATGTATGTGCATGATGCACTCAAATATGCACATATAGGATGTGGTCCTAGAAAAACATCTAGACATTAAAAGGTTTAGGAAATAGAGTGCATAACAAGTATAGAAATCTACTCTTTATGAACCATATGTATCAAATTGTTGAAAGGATCTCTTTAAAGAACGACGTTTCAACTATGGCATGGTAAACAATTTGTTTCAGTTACATGAATTACTTGTTCTAGTTTTCTACATTTCTTTATATTTACTATAACAAAAAGTCTTATTTCCATTTATCTTTCCGGAAGATTATCAGGGTGTGATTTTTTATTACCTTGCAATGAGCACCTACAAGTAGGTCATTTATTAGACATAATGCGTATTGAAAAGTATGTCAAATAATGCTTATGGAAAATTCTAGATGGGAGGAATAACAACGAAAAAAATGTTAAAGATTTCCTTGACAATGATCTAATATAATGCAACATTTGACTCATTTCTATAATGATGGAAAACTGACCAATCTTCCATGGTTATTAATAAAGTAATATACTAATGTTGTGAAAAAGGTTATATGGGAACTCCCACTAGTTTTGCTTCAAACATTAAATAATATATGAACTAAAAAAGATGATTTTGATGGGTGGAAACTCACAATTGACATATCTTTATCAAAGTTTCACATTTTCCAATATTTATCACATTATGTATATATACATCAGATGTGAGTAGCATATGCTTGTTTTTAGTTGAAATCAAATTAGAATGTATCTTTCCTTGTTACACTATGTTCGACCTCTAGATCTCCCAAACAACTTTGAGAATAACATAAATGAAGTTATATATGTTCATGACAAGTGCACGAGGTAAGCACAAGTTCATAATTGAAACATTAGTTATAGAACTAGTTGGGATTAAATTTACTTAAATTCTATAGTTTGATGTTTATACGTAATTTCTTTTCACTTTTAGGTGGTTGTAATATAATTAAATCTATAAAGAAAATATCAACTATTGTAAGAGAGGTTTCTCATGTACTGTGTGAAATGCAAAAGTATCTACTTATAAGATTTTTCAACGCACAAGAAGATTATGTCTACTTAGTGAATGAGACTCAATGTGTGGAGTTGTACACACAAGGTCAACAAGGTTGGTAAAGAGGAGTTGAAAGCATTAAAGGCCTTTGCTCGAGGGCTTCACTGGGGAGCAATACCATACCATATGCATTCATATTGGGGGATATATATTGAGGAAAAAATGACATAATATATTCAACATATAGTAGGGGGTAAGGGGTTTTTATATTGGCAAGTATAAAAAATGGAGCTCAAAGTTAATGAAAAAATATAAAGGGGTGTAAAAAATGTTAATGAAAAAATGGATACCTACAATAACTAGGGGATTTTTAAATTGGGGAGGTGTATTGGGTTTGTATTGGTAGGGGGTTAAATAATGTGATTTTTAGAGGTATTTTCCAATACGCAGCCAAAATAATGGTATTGTTTAGTATTCCATGAACGCAAATGATATGTCAGAGGTTCATTTAGTGAAGCCTCTGTGGGCCTTTGTTAGAAAAACATCACATCCAAGTGGTTTAATGGTTGAAAGCTATATGGTATATCTATCCTTGATGCACTTTAGTAAGTATTTAGTGTGTTTTAGATGATATATTAATGTACCTCTCCTTTTGAGTGGTCAATTCCACATGAATTCCACCAAAACATTGAAGGGGGTGTTGTTAGAGAAATGTAGATGGAGAAAAATGAAAGTATTATCTTTCTATTGTAATATATATATTTGTATATATACTTTTAAGCTTGATTGGTGCATTAAATCTAATTTTTCTTTATTCATCGAGCAAATGGAAAGTGGGATACACTACATTTATAGATTGAAAATAATTTCAATTGGGTAAATGTATGGAAAGAATGATGTAAATTAGTTTACCACAATTTATGATGGAGTGGGGTGGTAGAGTTAATTATATGAGGTTATTTGGATAATGGTGCAAATCTAACATAGAAGGAAATTGATATAGCATATGGTGAAAAAAGATAGAAAGGTAAGTATTTCCCATTAACTTTAAGATTTAATTTCCATTATTTTGTCCCTCAAGATATCTTGTAGATATATTGATCAATTCATGAAATTCCTTTATAACATGTTGAGCATGTAGATAAAATATCACAAATCTATGTGGTGTAATGGTAGAAACTACCACACCAAAAATTAAATGACAAGAGAAAAATGCATGATAGTGGAACAGTTGTAATTTTATAGGTTATTGATATTTCCCACATGATTGATGGACGTCCATGATTCAAAGTACTATGGTTTTTTTGAAGATATATTAGATGTAGAATCTAAATCCTTCAAAGCGGTTCTCTTTAAGGATGTTTGGTATAAAATTGTTGCTACAAGATGATGAAAGGACCATTATTGAACATGATAATGGATTTGTCATGCTCAATATTACTAGGTATAAGATTATTATAGAGCCATATCTTCTCCTAAGTCAATGTGAGAAAGTATTATATTCATAAGTAACATATAGAGCAAGTTAGATATTTATTATTATATATTTGATCCAAAAGGAAGGAATTCCAATTATATTTTTCCAAAATATGTTCATGATTAAGATGTAGGAGACAAAGGAGTGTTGAAAAATAAGAAAAATGAATTTGACCTTCCAATCTTTAGTTCATATCCTACGTTTCATGTTGATGATTATTATATTAATCATGACTTACTGCTAAATATCCCAAATGTTGTCAGGGGCAATTCTTTCATTAACTTTGAAGGGTTGGATACAAATTATGATTTATATTATTCAAATATTGAATTGTATGAATTTCAATATTAATATTATCTTAGATATGTAATAGATATTATTTAATAAAGTGATCCTATTCAAATTGAGTACTCTGTTGGTTTTCCCTTCTGGACTTGAGTTCCTTCTTTATTCACATATAATGGTAAATTTTTTCTCTCGTGCAATGTGGATTAGATGACAAATTCAAATTAGAGAATATTTTTATGTTATTTTTATTGATTCATAGAAATATCATAATTTTTTATATAATTTCTTTAGTATTTTCCTTATTTTTCCTATCTATCAATCACAAATTGAGGATTCTCTTTTTTAAATAGGTTTAGCTTTGGAACTAGGAACCTTTTATTACATTATTTATATTTTAATGTAAATTTTGGGTGTAAATTATTTTTTTGACCATTGTCATGACTAATTGCAGATTTTCATTATAGGGCTCTAGTATAGAAGCTATGAGATGTGTATTTACCATGAGTGTTATAGAACAAATATCTACAAAATATGTAGAATTATCACTTGCTACAAAATCTATATAATAATGAACACCATAAACTTAGAATTCATGATAGCTAACCCCTGAATATAGAGGACATTTTTACTCAGGATGTTGAGAATTCAAGTGGTATTTTCTAGTTTAACCTCTTAGAAATGAAAAGGCATAAATTTGCATTTTTTTTTAATAGAAAATAAAAATGTTATTTCATAAGTTTATATAATGACACAATATGACTCAAATCAATGATTTGAAGAAATTCATGTCGTAATTTTGGAAAATAAACACAATTTATAAATTGGCTCCTTCATAATAGCAAAGGATGTGGTTCTTGTTTAAACAATTAAAACTTATAAATTGTATCAAGGTTTTATTTCATATACAAAATAGTTCATTTTCCTTTGTGAATATGTACATGTATTGCTAAAGTTTAATTGATTATTCATTGAGGATTCTTTGACAAGACTTTGTTCCGGGATGAGAGCCCACTAATTATTATTTTGTGATTCAATATTTGTGATCTCCATTGTGTGATAAAATACTTCCTATATGTGATTGAGTTCCAACAGAATAATTATCCATATTTTCATGATTTCCTAAGAATCTACATATCCCTTTTAGGGAGCTTCTATGAGAGAATATTTTCCATGGAATTCATCTTCTCTTTCATCTTTTGTTCCACATATTTTACTAATAGTTTCACTTGCGAAAACTTACTTTCCAACTTGGATACTTAGTATGAGACATCTTTTATTTATTCATGAATCAAGAATGAGTTTCCTAGAGGATTAATCGGTGAAGTAATTGTTGAATCACAGTTAGGAGACATGTGAGTAAATAATAATATTCCTCCATTTCCTATTTATCACAAATTGAATTACCAAAAATATATCTTCCAATCAAAAGTTATGCCAATTATAATTTATGCACCTTTCAAAACCCTAATTTGTAGACTCTATGGATTGTTGACATTTTTTCTGATATATCTCTAAAATTTGAGCCATTCTAAATTTAAAATTTTTTCCTTTAGTGCACTAATATGTACTCTTTGAAATTCCACAAGCCTAACCAAAATATGATGTGCCAAGTGAAGTTTTTTCTATCCTTATCAAAACTTGTTGATTTTTGGTGTCTTACTAAGAGAAAAGTTGTATAAAGTGGCACATATCCAATTTTTGAGTATAGTTGTGAAATTTTTATTTCAGGTGCCTCATTATGTCTTCTCATAATGCTAAAAATCTCACAGTTTGAAACTTCACTAATAAAAGGTTACAATGAACCTACGAAAAATGGCTCGTTCAAAATATGATTTTAGGAATAGTCATAAACCCTCACTTCCATAGGGTATATCTATGAAACTATAATGAATTAGAATATGAAATTTTATCAAATATACCCTAATCAACGTCCTAAAAATTTCATTACGTGGATCCTTCCATAAAAGTAATTCTAGCGAAAATTCCAAGATGATTTGTTAAAAATTGATTTCAGGATCAATCACAAACCCTAATTTCCACAGGGTATATATCCAAAATTAGCGAAAACAATAATATAAAATTTTTATCACTTTTAATTACATATGTTTTTTCAAGGTTCCTTAGAAAATTTCAATATGAAAAAATTCCAAAAGAAAATTTATAGTAAAAATTCGAAGATCACTCATTTGAAATTGATTTTAGGACCAACTATAAAACCTTACTTAAATAGGGTATATCTCCAAAATTTTAGTGAAACAAAATAAATTTTTTTGGCTAGACACAGTTAGATATTATTCCTCAATATTTTGAAATTTTCAAAGTTTGAAGCTTCCAATTATTATTTTTTAATTAAAATTCCATGATAATTCATTTGAAGCAGCAAAACCCTACGTTCATATACTTTGAGACCAAATCTTATGAAACATGCTCCTTAAAAGTGATAAGAAATCATTGAATACAATCAACTTCAACGGTGGAACCTTATTTTTCAATGAATATAATGCAAGATAAGGTATGTGATCCTAAACAGATCTCTTTGTGTGTGTGTGTGTGGGGGGGGGGGGGGGGGGGAGGGGCAGCGGCGCAAGGGGCAGGTGGGTGAGAATGGAGGGGGAGACAAAGGGTATATTATAATAGAAGACAGGGTTCAACCACTACATAATAATAATAATAATATATTTGATGATAATGAAATAGAACAACATCTAAGGATTAATAATTAGTTTTAGGGTTAAAATGGGGCTTGTCTAGGTAAATATACTTAACAAATGTATTTCTAAAAAAATAAATATTTTAATGATAAACATATTTTCTTACCTTGATGAGTGAAAAAAGCTTAAAAAAACATTAAAAATATTTTTGGTACATTATAAGCAACTAGTTACCATAGTTCTCTTCTCTTTCTCAAAATTGAATTTGAAATTTAAAAATATCTCACCTCAATATAATTCAACCCAATCATTTCTTCTCCCACCCAATAAATGTATTTGAAAGTTAAAAATGTCTCACCCAAAGAATAATTTGAAAATAACATGTTTGTGTATGTGTTAGTTTCAAAAGCATGTTACATCATTATATTAGAATGAGTTGGAGGATGGAATTATCATGGTCACTTTCAAGTACCATAGATAGAGCCTTATTTTGATTTTAATTATGTTGATATTCCTTTCCTATTTGTCCAACTAATATGTTATCTGAACATATGAAAATAACAAATTTCTCTTAAAACTCTCAATATAGTATCATTTCCATAATTGTGACACCCCCAGGTATACCCTCTATTTTTGTAATGTAAAAATACTTTTTTTATAATTGATTACAATTTATTAATGGCTTGAAGGATGGGACAAAAATATACAATCTAAGGGGGGGAAGGAAGAAGAAAATAAGTGGTGTTAGCTAGCACCACTGCATATATAGAAGCCTTTGAGTTGTGTTAGCTAGCCTTTGAGTTGTTGAAGCTTGAGCCAAAAGAGAGGAGGCTTGCTAGAATTTTGAATGTGTATAATGTTGATATGTACGATCATCAACAAGGTCACTAGCTAATTGTCATGTTGAATAGACCCATTGAGGAATTTGTGGCATTGGTGCAGGTTCGTGTTCAATGGACTCATTTGGAGGATGGTGAGAAAGTTAAGGTGGATTGTGATCCTCATTTTCATCATTTAAAGAAGAAACCATAAGAGGAACAAAAGGTGGCATAAATGTTGAATATCCCTTGTAGGCTGAAGACTGAACATCCATCAAATTAGGATTTCAAACCAAGATATTTTCATCAAAAGTAACATCTCTTCTAATGATTAATTCATTTGAGTGAGATTATATTACTTTATAACCTTTTATATATTTAAAATATCCAAAAAAAATACACTCCTCACTTTTAGTTTGTAAATCTTTCCTTTTTTCATTAAGAATGTGAGCCCATCCTCCACTACCAAAGTTGTGGAAGTGGCTTACATCTAGGTTAATGTTAGTGTTAAGGGATAAAGTCCCCTAGGGCTTTGGGTCAAAACCCTAGCAAAGCAGGAGTAATCCACAACAAGAAACAAGCAAATAAATTAGGAAAAATGCTTAAACGAGCAAACTATGCGAGGATGTACATACCCAGGATCCTTCGTTTGGGTAGTTCCAGCTAGGGTTCAAACCCTCTGAAACTCCTCACTATCTTTGAACCTGCAAAACAACCAATTCAAAGACACACAACAACATATAGATAAAGCATTATAGTGAAATCAACTTTATAGCATATAAATAGATGGTTAGTTATACATTGAAATAATATTCATACATAAACCATAACAATAACATCAGATGCATGAACAAAGTTGATATCAGGAACAAGACAATGTTTCTTATATTGCAGATAACTATAATAAAAACATAGAAAGATTTCACCTTAGTCTTCCTCTTCCGGCTCCAAGCGGAACCGTCCTCCAAGTCTATCTAGTCCTGGTCTTCAAAAGGCTCCTTCCATAACCAACATAAAGATATCTCCCACAAGTGAAAGGATATCAACTCTCAAGGAAACAAGGGTTTCCTAAACTTGGGGAAGTGCTTGAAGAACAAGGATCTTCAAACTTGATCAGGGGATAATCTCAGCAGAGTAATTCTCTATTTTCTCTCCTCCTTAAGGCCTTCCCATTGAAGTCTTTTTATACTTCTCCCAAAGTAGTTTTTTAGTTGGGAAAAAGTTGGGAACAGTTGGGCCACGGGCACTAATAGGTAATCAATAGGTAAAACCTGTGATCTCCACCCATAATTAAGGAAATTTATTTAGTGTTTTAAGACATAAACGTGGTTTGGGTATAGACTGACCCACGTGTACACACATTTAATATAGGAAAAATTCATGTACATGGAGTAAAACACTATTTTTTTTTTATTATTTGGACCAAGTCTGGAAGGAGGAGATTCCCTTGGCCATAAACCAAGCATCACAAATACATAAGGTGGTATTTGGATATATAATAGATGCCCCCTAATAAATGAGGTCAAAAGGGGAACATGATGGCCAAAATGTATTAAGTATACATAAAGGAAACCTGTCAAAAACTGGGAAGGACTTCACCAGATTTCAGCCTGCCAAGCCAGAAAAAGAAGATCAGAAGGAAACAACTATTTGAGGCAAGCATACCCATGCTCAGAGAAAGTAAATCATGTCCGCATATCAAGTACAAGTGGATCCACTGTGTATACAAGTATAAGGAACTGAAAGTATATAATTGATCATTTGATCATGATCGAACAAGTACATGTTTGATATCACATATAAGATGATGATCAATGAAGCTATAGGATGGAGCTGACCACTAATCGCAAAAATTGATCCCAATAGTACCAAATGAACATGATGGAATAAGATGGTACGACATCGCAACTCGGATGCCAGCATATAAGATGTTGTTTTGAAAAACTGCAACATATAATGTGGAATGGTGTCAACTAGTAGCAACAGGAGCAACTGACAAGTGAACCAAAGAATGTTGATGCAACCTGAGGTCTTCACCAACCGCAATGGTACATTTATACACAATGGGAATAAATGATTTGAAGCCAACCATGTGAGAAATCGTTTGATTACCATTCATTGATGTATACCATTGACAAACACGAGACTACTCATTGATAATGATAATAAGAGTCAAGGTACCTAGTACAATCTAACAAGTGCGAATAGATCTGTTGTAGTCAAACACCTGTAAGAATCTATCAATCAAGAGACAATGATGGTACTGCCAAATGGACTCTACACCTTTGCCCTAGAGCAATGAGTCATAGTCGATAACAAAAGATCCACTAGAAGCAAGGCATTAAGGCATCCTTCATTAATCTAGCACGAGTGTAACGCGTAGGCCAATAATGTGGAAGGAATCAGACGAAAAAAATATGTAGTAACTCGACCGAAGCATTTTTTTGGTGTACACAAGATGTAGCTAGCACATGATAGAAACCCTCTAAACTAACCAATAACGAAAGCTGACACAGAGGTCAGGAATCCACCAATAGGTTCAAATGGAAACCAAGGCACTGCACGAATCCCAATGTGTGATAATGAAATCTAATGTCAAACACAATGGAAACCACTCAATTAAAGACCCATGATGCTGATCGATGCTGAGCATAAGGTGACCTATCAATAATTAAAATAGGGCCAGGGTGCGGCTCTAGGCCTATCCTCAGAGAAAGATGCCATCGTCGATAAGGACAAGACCCACCAGCGAGAAGTCAATGGAGACCTTCTCAAACCAGACCGAGTAAAGGACCAATATAACTGATGTGATGATAGACAAGACACTGACAGGGATGGCTAACTGAAAAATAGGTCAAGAGACACCGCAGAGAGGCCAACTCAGGTTTACTTCCCTTGAACTAAAGCACGACTCAATGATGACCATGTGGCAACATATGTTGACTCTGTATAAGTTCGTCATGGAGGAGGCACGAACAAACTCCATATGATTGGAAGAGATAGCCAATTAGAGGAGAATTGACTCAATAACAAGATTAAGGCTTACCTAAGTCAAACTAAATCCCGCCCAAATGAAGGAGAGACTTTCTTTTGAGTGCTTTTTTCAAGGGCAACACGACTAACTCTAGTTGCCAACAATAAATGGAAATGTTGTCCCG
>APFE031143783.1:79493-96385 GCA_000404065.3 Pinus taeda | reverse complement strand
TTTCGACTTTTGATGTTTGATTTTATCTTGATGAATGAATGATGTGCCAATCTAAAGCTTGATTAGTGATAGAATCTGCTAATGAATTATTAGATCGTGGAATGTGCAAATAAGTAACATAAACAAATGATCTTTGCAACACCCTCACTCTCAAATATTGGCGATATAAACAAGGATCTCGAACCTAATAGATGTTATTCAATTGTGACACTACCAGCTGTGAATCAAGATAGACTACCAATGAATTGATTCCATAAGAAATAGCTTCAGGTAGTAAATTAATGATGATAGTATACTCAGCCATATTAATTGACGCTGGAGCAATACATACTCCCCTTGATACCATCAACTGACCAGTTGGATAATAAATCACCCAAGCTGCGGAAGCAAGGTTTTGAGTGTGTCGACTAGCACAATTGGCGAATCTGAAATAGACCAAGTCATCCATCGACACCTGCCAAAGTAGATAAAAAAAGTGTCGATATCATGAAAAATAACAATAAAATATGTGCAAAAATACAAAAATATACAAAGAAGCCATTGCTTGGCCAAAACCTAGGCAAAGTATTTCTTAAGGTAGAGCCCATTCTGGGGCTCTGCCAACTTGTTCCCTTCAAAATCAACTAATTCATAAGACCCTTTTTCTAAAATGTGTTTCACTATAAAGGGATCATACCACATAGACTTGAATTTTCCTATCCCCAAGGCATCTTTATCTTGTTCATAGACCATGACAAGGTCACCTTCAAAAAAGACTCGAGGACGGACAGCTCTATTGTACTGAATTTTAACCCTTTTCTTATGAGCCTCATTTATTGTGGTGGTATCTTGATGCTGCTCATCGAGATGTTCCAAATAAAGGAGGTGCTCTTCGAGACTATAGGTCTCTGGAAGGAGCTCAATAGCTAGCTTAAGAGATGGAATTTCTCATTCAACAGGAAAGATAGATTCTAGCTCGTAAACTAACTAAAAAGGTGTAAAACTGGTGGCAGTCTTTACCGAAGCTCAGTAAGCCCAGAGAGTTGGATACAACATGAGATGCCAATTGGAGTGATTTTTGTTGTTTTTCCTTTGTAGGGTCATCTTGAGGGACTTATTCATGGCTTCTACTTGGCCATTGGCCTGAGGATAATACGAAGATGAATGCTCCTGCCGAAAGCCCAATTTAAGAGCCAATTCAGACATCAGTTGGTTCTGCAAATGACTGCCATGATCATTGACAATCTCTCTCGGGATATGAAACCATGAAATAATCTGATTAAAGAGGAACATTGTCGTTGTTTCACTATCATTTTGATAAGTGGGCATGGCCTCAACCCACTTCGTAAATTAGTCTATGGCCACAATAATGTACTTGTGATTCACTACTAAAGGTGGATTACAAGTAGAAAATCAATACCCCACTTTGTAAAAGGACCGACAGTGACAATAGGGAAGAGAGGAGCTAGATGCGCGCACATCTTCCGAGTATAGACTTGACAAGGGTGGTGACGTTTGACCGCTTCAATACAATCTTTGAGAAGTAAAGGCCAAAAGTAGCTGGCACACAAGATTTTTTGGGCTGTAGCAAGCCCTGAAAGATGACCACCACAAGCTCCATTGTGGTAATCATTAAGCACAAACTCTGCTTCCTCTAAGGTTAAACAATTCCTAAGGATTGAATCAACCCCTCGGTGACATAATGTATCACCAATGATGACATAGTTCTTAGCCAGGTGACGTAATTTTCAACATTCATCCTTGGAGGGAGTAGGAGGGAAATTCGAAGTTTGGAGATAGATTATGATATCTCCATACCAAGGATCTTGTGAAGAGATGAGGAACAAATGTTCATTGGGAAAACTTTCCTCATAAATAGTATCCTCTCCACAAGGCAGCTCAGAAATTAAATCCACAAAAACCAATGATTTCTTAGACTAGGCCGAAAAGAACTCGAGATCGAATTCTCGTAAAATAATAATCCATCATTTGTATTTTCCCCCAATCACTCGCCTACTGAGGACAAATTGGAAAGGATTGACCGCTGATAAGATAAATGTTTTTCATAGCAGAATGTAATGGTGAAGCTGTTGGACAACATGGACAGCTGCCAAGGCTAATTTCTCAACCGGAGAATAACGTAGTTCAAGGCCTACCAAGCCTTGATTCAAGTAGTAAATTACATGCTCCGTAAGAGCATCATCTTCCCGAACTAGAACCATACCTATGGTTGATTCTGCAATTGCAAGATATAAAAGGAAATCTTTACCATAATCGATGGACTCAAAAGTGGGGTAAAGATCAACACCTGCTTCAAGGCATCAAAAGATCATTGCGCAAATTCATCCCATAGAAATGGAACTCCTTTCCTAAGCAAATGCATAAACCCTTTAGTTATCTCAGCATAGTTTGCTATGAACTGTCTCAAGAAATTTGCCTTCCCCTGAAGACTTTGAAGTTGTTGAATGGAGGACAGTGGAGGAAACTGAACTATTGCCTCCACCTTGAAGGAATCAACTCGAATTCCTTCAGTTGACACAATGAACCCTAACAACCGACCTGATGTAACCATGAAAATGCATTTATTTGGATTCAATCGGATCTTGTAAAAATGACATCGTTTGAAAACCAACTGAAGGTGACCAGGATGATCGATTCTCTTTCGAGAACGAGCAGCTAAATCATCTAAGTATGCTTCAATGACATGCTTGATGTCATGGAAAGCGTATGACATGGCTCGCTGAAAGGTTACTCCAGCATTTTTAAGACCAAAAGGCATCTTTTTATATGCAAAGGTACCCCAGGGACATATGAAAGTTGTCTTATGCTGGTCTTCTGGATGGATAGATATTTGATTATAACCGGAGAATCCATCCATGAAGGAAAAAATCTCATTACCAGCACATTCATCAATTATCTGATCAATAAACGGTGTGGGGTAATTATCTTTCGGACAAGCTTTGTTCAAATCCCTAAAGGCAATGCATACACGGATTTTTCCTTATTTTTTATCAACTAGGATTGGATTAGAAACCCAATCCGTTAGAGGAACAGGGTATATGAAACCCACCTTGAGCAGCTTTTCTACTTCAACTTTAATAGCTATTGCTTTCCTAAGATTGACCGACTGAAGCTTCTGATGAACCGGCTTAGCGTTTTCATATGTCTTGATCTCATGTTGAACGATGGATGGATCAATACTAGGCATTTCCTCATAAGACCAAGCAAATAAATCCCGAAACTCTTTCAAGAGGTCGATGTAAATTTGAATCTCTTCAGGGGAACACTTGGCTCTGATGAAGACATTTTCTATCACGTTAGGGTTCGTAGAGATGTTTGTCGGTACGGTTTTTGAAATTACCAACATGTTACCTTCGGCATGAATGTGTGCTGGAGCCAAAGAGTTTGAAACTGTACAAATATCACTAGTAAGAAGTTTGGAAAACTCGAACTCAACTTCTTGCAGTGGGAGAAGAAAATATGAACGATAGTGTATGTCTTCCCAAGGTCGAATCTACGCCCATCATTGCTTCTAAGATTGCTTCCTCAGATGGTAAAACTGTATCTAAGCAATCCATAAGAGAAGTAGAGTCAAGGGTCCAAGCTAGGGCCACATCACCATCTAACTCTTCTTATGAAAAAGGAGTAGGATAGCCATATGCAAATTTCACAGTAGACTAATATCTAAGCTCTGCTGCAGACATGGTGAATGCCATTCCACCCACTTGTCCTTCATATAATGTGGTAGTCGGCGAAGGCAAGGTCCAAGGGAATGAAAAATAATGAGTCTATAAGAACTCTTCTCGTGAAGACTCTTTGAAGGATGAAATGAAATTGATTCTAGCTATAGCAGCGGGAAAATCAAATGTACCCATCAATGAAGAATACATCCCGACTCCTAGATTCTCGATAGGTTGATGGGGGTTATCCACCAATGAAACAGTAGAATCCAAATTTTCTCAAAGGTCAGCTAGGGAATAATCCAATTGATCAACCTTAATGATTTTCCCCTCATGAGGAAAACAAAGGACTTGAAATAGAGTCAAAATGACGACATCCATTTCATAAATCCAATTTCGTCCTAAGAGGAGATTGTAATCTAAGCTGGCATCAATGATTTCTACTTCGATGTTAATGACCTTTCCTCCAACACATTTAGGAAAGGTCGGGATAATCCAATGTGGCCTATGAGAATGACTATCAAATGTTGTCAAGAGTGTAGGTGAAGGAAAAGCCAAAGGGGATCCAATGGCCTTCCAACATGACATCAACATGACACACGTGGAAGCTCCCTCATCTATAGCTGTTTGAAAAATGTTAGTTTTCCAATAACTAGACTTTATTTGAAAAGCCATATGATGAGGGAGTCTCTTTTTAACATTGAGCATGTCAAGAGTGAGCACTAAAGAATTGTTTGGATCAACTGCTCCTATCGCTGAAAGCAAAGCACTTCGTTGAGCTAGACATGACTGGAGTACCTCTAAAGAAAACATAGCACATGGACTTTGAGCCAGATCCTCAACAATGGAGTAATTTTGGGTTGCCCTAGCATTAGGGTTAATAGTCGCATGTTTGGTGAAACCTTTCGATATCTGAGGTATATAATCGATAGAGGGTCGCTCAATATGAAGTGGATCCATAGTTCCAGGAACAAATTTATCCTTAGATGTTTTAGCTTCACCATAATCACGTGACTGTGTGGCCACATTAACGTGAGAACCCATCATGAAAACATTTGAGGAATGGTCCCCCTCTTGGTTGCCCCTGTAGAGGTACCAGGGTTTGAATTCGCACCAGCAAGCAACTGCTCCCCTTGGGGGAAAGGGTTAGTTAAGACAGCCTAGGAGCTAGAAGACCCTTGCTGCACTAACAAGCACTGAGCATCTTGAATTTTTGGGCAGAGATGATTCAAATGGTCCCCACTGCATAGCTTGCATGGAAACTTAACTTTCTTCTTAGACTCTTTTCCACCCTCACCAACATTATTGCCAGGCTTATTCACATTACCCTTCCCATCTTGATTCTTCTTTTTACCTCATCCCTTCTTCTTCCCAACGGAATTTTGATTTCTTTTGGGGTTAGAAGCTTGAACAACATTTACAAAAGAAGGTTGAGAAGGTGGAGTAGTAGACAGTGCAGCCTGATTGGAAGAAGTAGTTTGTATAGACAATTGCTACATTTAGCTCAGAAGGTTCACCGCATTCACATCAATCGATCCAACAATACCGTCAGCATGCGGGCCTGGTTTCAGTTTGGCTACATCAACTGTGGATCTAGCAACATCAAGCAAGATCTTTTGGAGGGTCCTAGACTAAGAATATATCAGTTCTAACTACTGGGCGCGAAAGATAGCCTGTTCTTCGAAATATACTCTGGACATAGAAGCATCCTTGGAGGTCTTAGGTTGTAATGATTTTAAAAACCATTTGAGACAGAATTCAAGTGGGATTTTCACTTTGATGAGCCTCTCTCTCCATCTCCATTCCTGAATATGATCAGAAATGTGAATGGTTGTGTCCTAATGAAAATTGGCTAGAAGTTAAATTCCAGCTTCGTAGCAGACAAGCAACTGAAAATGGTTTAAGAAAATGTTAGCCAAATCGGTGAAAGATGTAAAGGTGCCCCCTGGAAACTCTATATACCACTTAGCCGCATTGCCAGTTAAGGTGTGTTGAAATAGTCTCAACCTAATCGAATCATCGATGAGGAAGTTCGATGAACACCATAAATGGAATGTGGTTACATGGTCACCTAGGTCTTCCCCATTCTTCCCTTCGAATTTTGGGATATCCGATGGAATTTTGGTTGGGACCGGAGGCCAAGCCAGATTGTATCTGATTGGATCATTCGTTAACTTAGTCAAGTCTAGCAAATTGAGCGTGGCCAGAAACGGAAGTCTTGGAGGACCTTGGGGATTCCACCCAGATTGGGCGAGGTTCCCAAAAGTCTAAAAATAATGGCCTGGATTTTGAAAGGCACCAGGTTTCCTGAAGTAATTGGTAGAACCTGCTGAATTAAAAGGTGACCCTTGTGGTCCAGCAAAACTCGGAGTTTGACCAACTCCAACCAAAACACCTCCGTAACTGGAAAAGTTTACCCTTAAAGAATTATTATACGGAGTGGACAACCCTTGGTAAGGGTTCCAAGCATTAACTAAGGGTGGAAAACTTCAAAATGAACTGACCGAGGAGTACGGCACGTTCCCTTGTTGTTCAAAAAACGGATTCCTAGCTCCTGTGCCACTAACCGCAGGATTAGTCCAACCTTGAAAGGGATTACTGCCTTGACTCATGAAAGAAAAAGGCATAGATCCTACCGTCAGATTGGAATGTGGTATATGACCACTTCCAAAAGGAAAATCCTGAAAATATGTTGATCCACTCATCATGGATGTGGAGGCAGTTAATGGTACACTTATTGGAATTGAAGGAATATCTTGAGAAGGCGTACCAAAAGGGAAGAATCCAAAACTGGATGCATGTGCTTGGGAACTTCCACTCGTCGATGAAATGGAAGTAGACCCAAACAAGGATGTGCTAGTATTAGACCCAAATAAAGATGTAGAAGGGATGGAAATGGTTCCTCCCCCTTATACTAATATAGGAGTTTGCATAGTCGTACATCGAAGGGATGTGCATGTGTGGACCTAGACTTGAAGGTCTATGTGTCAGAGTCCCAACGTATAACACTACGTCTGGATGATTAGGAGGCAAAGGAGAATTTGAAGCTGCTAATGGCTCTGAGAGTTCTTCTACCTCAATATTATCCTCCAACTGGAAGAGGACTTGAGAAAGAACTGGGGTGTTCCTCTCTAGCATTGTGGTAGTACCAGACCTATCTTGTACACTGTTGCCCCTAAGCGAAGGATCAATCCCTGATGCGTCAGTTGCTACTGGGTGAAACCCACTGGCAATATTTCTCCTACGCCTTCTAGAAGAAGGCTCTAGACTTGTAGGTGAAAGCCCACAAAGTTTGAGGGACCGTCTAAGCAGTCGGTCAGCCACTTTGGATTTTTAAATAAAATCTATGTAAAGACTCAAACAAATTGAAAGCTAGGCCGACTAGGAGCACAGAACACACATTAAAAATGTCTGTAAAAGAATTCAACAGTCAAACAACTTCCAAGTATTTCCGCTCCGGGTGATTAGGACCAAACACCAAAATAAAAGAAAGTGAATAATAAGGGCCTTCCGAAAATAGACTGGGATAATTATGCCCTAAGTCTACTAGAGAAGGTATCAAAGGAAGTTACACTGACTTGCTAACAATAGCCTTTTCTGGTGCAAGACCCCAAGCTTCGCAAGGGTGCCCTCCAGAAGTACCGCTGAAAGTGATGCAACGTTGACCTCAGGTGCCACGGGATTCCCCTCTGTAGCCATCTATGTAGATCCCTAGGATAGGCAACTATAGATACCAACTCATATAAGAAGCCGAGTGGAACAGTTGTGAGGTAAGATCTGACAAGTAAGAGAGGGGGTATCTCTCATCCTTATCTTCAAAAACCCTTGTGCTTAACTCCCAGTCACGGAGATTTCCTGGTCTCCCTAATGCTATTGGATTTTCATTCTCTATTCAGACTTCTATGTTTGACAATTTGGAGTGATCTTGGAGAGTTTACTTTCCTCTCACCTAATCCAAGGCCCTAAATAACCTAAAACTTGTTGGTGTACTTATTGACAATATAAAAAGTTCTAGTTTATTTTATTAGCGCTTGATTTTAAGTGGCTATTATTTTTAAGTCAAAAGGACAAGACGTAAGTGAAACCAATGGTGTTCTTAGATGCAAAATAAATTAATGAAAAACTAACTTATATGCAATGCACTTGTTTATTCTTCGATGAAAAGCAACTTCTATTTGGGTTTTAAGAAACTTCTATTAAAGAAATAAGCTTTTTTTCTTTTCTTGCAACAGACTTCACACTCACAAAAACTAAAAAACTATTGATGCTCTAATAATGCGAACTACCCTAATGCAAAGTGTACATGATGATGCAAAAATTCTAGATTACTCTAAAAAAGAAAATGAAAGCAATTTGTTTTATAATCCAAGTTAAGTGTTTTGAAAGGAATGAAAATTTTGAACACAAAATCTTTCCCAAAACAAGAAGGACTAAACACAAAAATCCCAAATCATTCTCAAAAACCAAAAGAAACCAAACACAAATTCGGTAAAGAAAGAAAAAACAATGTTTTTGAAGGACTTTTCCTTTTCAAAAAAGCAATAAAAGAAACTTTTCAAAAGTACTCAAAATGCTACCAAAGACTCAAAGATCGAAAGCAAGCCACCAGGAAACTTTGCAAGTTTGTCAATTCAACACGAATGAAAATGTAACAAAATATATGTTTCAAGATGCACTAAATGATCCCAAAAATAGCAAAAAGAGGTTAAAGACATTGATCAAGAAATCAGGAAAAGCACACTTTCAAATTTGTCAACAACAACTTTCGAAAAGAAAGAAGAAGTGAATGGCCACAACTTTAATGGGAAGCAAAGCAAGCAAACCATAAAAATGAAGTTTGACACAAAGATTGCAAGCAATCGTTTGTTCTGGAAAACTAGAACAATCAAGAGCCTATACAAGAAGCCTTGTGTGTTCAAACACAAATGATAACACTCACTATAAAGCAAACCGAGACCAAAAACTCTTCAAAGAAGGAGAGAACTCAAAACAGTAGGCTCGCTAAAAAACTAAAATCTAAAAGCAAAAACTGACCACTCAAGAAGCATACAGGCCAAGAAACAAATCTTTCTAGATAAAAAGACTTGAAAAAATCATGCAAAACAAATGTATATGCGACTGTGTCTCTACACAGCTGCGTGTACACGCGTTTTAGCAAAAAGAAACCCACGTATATGCGGCTTCAGTTTAGTGAAATTGGCGTATGTGAAAATAGTGTGTATACGCTTCTGTACCATGACAAAGGTGCATATATAAAAGTTTACAAGAAAAAACAAAAATGAGGCCTGATGAAAAGGATCAGATTTAAAGTCTGAGTTCCTACAAGAGCAGATAATACAATCATAGCAAGCAAACTGAAAGTTGAGCCCTGATTGGCATAAAATAACCCACACTAGGAATAACAAGATTGTTGTCCCCAGTGGAGTCGCCAATTTTGTTAAGGGATAAAGTCCCCTGGGGCTTTGGGTCAGAACTCTAGTAGAGCAGGAGTAATCCACAACAAGAAACAAGAAAATAACTCAGGCAAAATGCTTAAATGAGAAAACTATGCGAGGATGTACATACCCGGGATTTTTTGTTCAAGTAGTTCCAGCCAGGTTTCAAACCCTCTGCAACTCCTCATGATCTTTGAACCTACAAAACAACCAATTCAAAGACACACAACAACATATAGATAAAGCATTATAGTGAAATCAACTTTATAGCATATAAATAGATGGTTAGTTATACATTGAAATAGTCATTCATACATAAACCATAACAATAACATCAAATGCATGAACAAAGTTGATATCAGGAACAAGACAATGTTCCTTTTATTGCAGATAACTATAATCAAAACATAGAAAGAGTTCACCTAAGTCTTCCTCTTCCGGCTCCAAGCGGAACCATCCTCCAGGTCCGTCTAGTCCCGGTCTTTAAAAGGCTCCTTCCATAACCAACACAAGGATATCTCCCACAAGTGAAAGGAAATCAACTCTCAAGAAAACAAGGGTTTCCTGAACTTGGGGAAGTTCTTGAAGCACAGGGATCTTCAGACTTGATCAGGGGATAATCTCAGCAGAGTAATTCTCTATTTTCTCTCCTCCTTAAGGCATTCCCATTGAAGTCTTTTTATACTTCTCCCAAAGTAGTTTTTTAGTTGGGAAACAGTTGGGCCAGGGGCACTAATAGGTAATCAACAGGTAAAACCAATGATCTCCACCCATAATTAAAGAAATTTAATTTTTTTAAGTGTTTTAAGACATATACGTGGTTTGGGTATAGACTGACCCACGTGTACACGTGTTTGATACAGGGAAAAGTCGCGTACAGGGAGTAAAACACTATTTTTTTTAATATTTGGACCAAGTCTGGAAGGAGGGGTTTCCCTAGGCCATAAACCAGGAATCACTAATACATAAGGTGGTATTTGGAGCTATAACAGTTAGTTCATGCTGCTTCTAGTGGTATATTTCTTAAAGCCTTTTGGGGAGTGTTATTTTCTATGTAATTTTGTTGTGGTGTATATGGACCAATATGTTGCATTTGAATTCCATTTGAATTCCATGTGTTGTTGATATATTCACCTCCACCATCCATTCTTAAAAATTTTGGTCAATGTCCAGATTATTTTTATACAAGGGCCTTGTAGGCCGAGAACAAGTCAAGAAATTTAAGTTTTAAGAAATAAATCCAATTGCATCTAGAGAAGTCATGAATGAAATTTAAGAAGCACTTAAACCCATTGATGGAAGGAGAAGAAATTGGACCACACAAATCACCGTGAACAAGATACAAAGGGGATGTATCATGCCAAGAGGAAAATTTGTCAAAATTGTCCCAATGATGTTTGTTGAGATCACAATTGAAACAAACATAATCTCTACAAGAAACGAGAGAATGACTAGTCACCATATTTCTATCACCTAACTACTGCAATTAGAAATAGTTTAGATGACCGAATCTCTCATGCCAAATTTTGCTCAAGTTATCATTATGAGAAATAAATGTTGAGGGAAAAGGTGATGACCCAAAGTTGACTTGTACAGCCTAGTAATATCATCAACTATTCCTATGGAAAGGAAATTCTTAGGATTTATTAAATCGTTGATTACGACTTGGTGAGATGAAAAATATATTATTTTACCTTCACTTGAATGAGTGTTTTGATACATTGACACAAGGTTACAAGAAATATGAGGAACACATAATACATCATTGAAATGACTATTATCTACTTGAACTATTCTATACCCTACAACACTAAGATATATGTCACCACCAACAAATATTTGTTAGGGGGTTACAATCATAAAGAGTATAAACATGTCTTTGTTCTTATCCATATGATAATATTCTCCACAATCAATAAGCCATTCCTCAAAACAAGAAGTGGAGGTTGCATTGAAGGAGAAACCAAAAATAGAAAGTGCATGTCCATGACAAGAAGTGCTAGAAAAATAATCAAGATTCATGTATTTCTTCTTCATTCCCGCTTCAAAGACCACCATATTTTAAAAAAATATACTCCAAATGACCATCTTTCCCATAATAAATTGCAATTTTTACTATTTTTATCTCTTTGACTTTGGTCCTTTGTCACCATTAGGATTAAAATCTAGTTGACAGGGTTTGGAACAATTTATTTTTCTTGTTGTTTTGAGGATGTTGCTTCTTTAGGTGCTTGGTTTTATCTTTTCTTGGGCCACTGAGGCCTAGATATGTTGGAATTACAATTATATTAAGGGGATATGGGTGAATCAGTGTAATGAAAAATTTACTTATTTAAGCATTCAAACATTATAAAGAATCAATCTCATAAAATAAACATGTAAAACAAGATATACATGGAAACCCTTTCGAGAGAAAAGCAAAAAAAATCTTTATATGAAATATCTTGTAGGAACCAACCTATAAGAGACACTAATCCCCTTTGATTTGCAAGAAACCATTTTCAAGAGACACTAATACCATTGTTTGCTTTGTAGGCAATAACCTACAAGAGACATAAATCCCCTTCTTTGTTTTATATGCGCCAACCTATAGGAGACACCAATTCCATCTAAGATTGATTTGTAAATTTATTTTTCACTTCAATGGTTAACTCTGTAATTTGTGTTGGTCTTTGGTTTTTTGCAATTCCTCAATTCTTCACTCCACTAGAATACTATATAATATGATTAAATGGTTTTCTTTGCATTCACACTTCACTTGATCAAACTATGTAACTTGTTTTCCAAACTTCCCTACCTTGGTCGAAACTGCTTTCCTAACTTCTTTTATATTCCTTGTCTTTGAGCTTTTACCTTTATAATGATGTCTTGAACTAGGCACTTCCTTCACCAAAATAATCATAACTAGTTGCACCAACATAGTACATTCCCATTATCAGAGTAGGTTCCTCCTTCTATCCTAATTTCTAATCAAATGTGCTTACAACCAAGCACTTATAGTTTAGTACCATTATCTTCAAATATGATCATCTACTTATCAGTGTTATATTCCAACTCTCTTATATTGGCACTCAAACACTATATCATATGTCAACATTATATCATCAAGCACTCACTGTCTAATTCCCTTCAATCCAAACACATCCACTGAAACGCTATGTAAGAACTTTATAACTAAGTGCTTATATATAGGCTTAAGACTAGTGTTGTACTCAAGAACCTAACTCTTCGATTCTCATCTTAATTTATTTCATATTCCCATATTATAAAATTGAGCGTTATTTCCTTTCTCTCATTGGATTACTAGGCTATTGGGAAAAACATCAAAATTTCACTTTACTAGACACTGGAGGGGAAAACCTCAAACTTTGAATTTATACCAAAATTATTTAAAGCTAGAAAACCTAGTAAAAACAAACCATATAGAGTATGGTTGATGGAAAATACTTTTGTTAACTATTGGCTAATTCACCATCAGATGATAAGCCTGAGCACAGGGATATCAGGGATTTAAATAAATGCTTCACTTTTGATTTTCCTAGTAGTCGATATGGAAGTATAGGCCACTAAAGGGCTAATGTTCGACCTCCATTAAGATATTAGTGCATAGACTAATTTTCTTGTACTAATAATATCACCCATTAGAGGGTTAATAGTCAAAGAATATCGAGGTATTGGGACAACGCTGGTTTCTATCGCCTTGCACTTTTGAAATTTTCAGTTTACTATTATGATGATGGTATGGTATGGCATAATTGTGTAGGTAGCTAGAGGTTTGGATGTAGGTATGTTGAGGGTTATAATCCATGGGTGCTACTCCTCTACACCACATGACCTGGGGGGTACCAGGGCTACAGGATACCAAATATCATAGAAATGAATATACACACCATAACAATAATACAATAATCCAAGGGCCTTAGGCCATGGGTGTTGTTTGGTCAATTTAGTGTGTCCTAAATTGCTATATAAATTGTCAATCCGGAAGTCGTATTATAAAAAAAATTGAGGTTGTTAAAAAAAACAGATCACTTTTTTGCTAATATGGCTAAATATTGATAAAGGATTTTCTGATATAACAGAACCCTCTGTTCCATGACCTATTTTCTGATACTTTGGTTTCTCCTTGTGTAATAGGTCTCTTCTTCACTATCACTCTTCATCACATATACTCTTCCTCTACTTTTAGATGTGCTTTCTTATCTCTAATTACACCATACATAATTCACTCACTAATCCTCCTATTTATAACTAATTGGTGCTTTCCTTAATGGGATGATTGGTAAACATTGGTCAGACTAGGCCAACACATCAAATTGGTTTCGAGTGGGTGCCCTAGTGGTTTGGCACTTTTTTTCGAGTGGGGGAGGTGGGGAAATGATTGATGTCCATGATAGCTAGAAAGTATACCATATAATATGCATGTTGGACCCTTGTCTCTATTAAGAAGTGTGTAATTTGGTGGCAAGGGGAAGGGGTAGATTCCATCTTGGTCATTTTCATTAATCGAGGAGCTCGATGCTTACTTTAGGGAGCCAACTTAACCATTGGACCATTTGAATTGACTCAAAATTAATTGGGTTCAACATTCCATGGGTCGATGCTAACTTAGGACCATGATTCCACTACCGTGGGTCCATCCCTGACTCCTTTGGTCCATAACTCCTTGGACCAACATATCCTTGGGTTCTTGAGCTTATGACTTGCTCTCCAACTCCTTCAAATTTGAGACTTCTCTTTAACATATATACAAAGGGTATAATGGTTCTCCCCCTATATTTATCATTAATGAAAACAAAAGGGTCTCACCAAATTTTATATAAATGAAAACAAAATATGCAACAATATCCCCCTTTGTCATTGATGGCAATATTTAGACAAATTTGGGAAAATACCAAGCCGCTCCTCATGTCTCCATATTCTCCCCATTTGAAATAAATAGAAAATTGCTAATCTTTTTTAGACTAATACTTGTTGAAATTTTTCCTCTTGGTTTTGGTTTCTTCTTCTGTGACATCAATAGAAAAATTTCTACTACCCCTATTTGCAACTTCTCTTCTATTTGTAGCTTAATATTTTCCTACAACTTAAACCCCCTTGTCATTAACTTCTCCTTTCTAAATTTTGTTATCAACTTGTGAATCCATTTAGGTTGAAAAGGGGCTACAGAGGTAACCACAAACCTCTTTGGGTTAGAAACTGGTCCTTTCTAATCGGAGGGGGCTCCCTCACTTGAAAATATCTAAAGATAATTACCTTGAAATACAATGACTACAAAGACTATATTTGGAAGAATATTGAAATTAATGACAATTGTTGGAAGATTTAAGAAAATGCCATGGGGGAATGAAACCATTAACATATTTCAAATTCTCAAACCTATAATATCACTACATATATGAGTCACCTTTAAAGACAAAGACAAGTTAGGTACATGTTCAAGTAGCCATAAATTATAGTATAGTATGAAGAATGACATAACAACACCCAATCAAATGTAACAGAGTAAACTACAAATTTTGTCACATATTTTTTGATAAAATTTTTAGAATAACAAGATTTAAAGAGAAAAACTTAATTCCATCATGTATGAGGATCAATAGTCAACCAGAGCACTAAAGGTGAATTCTGGTAACTACTTCAGAAATATAATTTAGAACGAGACAACAATAGCATTAGAACGAGACAATAATGAGAAATTTTAGTTAACAATTTTCATAGAAGAAACACAAACACGTGAAAGGAACATACCATGTGAATCTCTGCAACTAGTGACAAAATGTTGCACTTGAAAATTTATTCAGAAAATGATTTCAAACAGATAGATGATGTTTCGATTTCAACCAACCAACCCTTTCTACATTTTCTTTCATGATCTTAAATATACTTACATCATAAAGATATTCCATGACCAAATTCAATGTATGAGCTATCCATTTAGAATGGATCAAAACCCACAAAATTAGAAACCTATTTCTTTTCATCAAAAAATAGATAAAACAATTCTAAATAGTGCCTCTGTCTTTTAGGAAAAACACAAAAAAAAAAAAAATATTCCTATCTATTCATCCTATCTAAATGAAAATATTATCTTGACATCGAAACTTCTAACTGAAAATAGAAACAACAACTCCATTTGCCTTGCACAACAACTTATGTTAGCATGCTTTCCTATGTGATGGAGGATAATGAGATGATGTATGGGCATTGAGTAGACATCTGAGTAGGAAATGGACCCTTCCATCCATTCTATGACAACTGGAAACCTCAAAATATCCATTCCACCTGTGTGCAACATGTGCGCAACAGTTACATAGCAGTTGCGCAACACCTATGCAACAAATTTTCAAAACTAAGGTTTGCACTTTCTCCCTGCCTCAAGTCAAACAAGGTGGTTACAACTACTCCATTGAATTTCTATTATATACCAACAACCTCCAGAATGAAAAAATAATCCATTTAGACTCCAAAAAAATATGAAAATACCCCAGACATGTAGCAATGAAAAATTAAAAAAAAATAGCCATTTTAGAAAAAATCAACCTAGGACATCACCTCTTTCTCCTCTTACTAGCTGAGGGCTTATTGGAAGATGCCTTAGTGCCCTTACAAGAGGTGCCAACTTCTTTGAGAAATGATGACTGATTTGAATGTGGCTTTGATTGTGGTTTAGGTTGTGGCTTAGGTACATATCCATATGCAGGTACTCCAGCTGCATGTTTATATTTTTTCGCTAATATCTAGGCCTTTGACAATTTTTGTTTCATGATCCTTAGTCTCCTCCTTAGGATTCGGTTTCTAATATAATATTTCTTCAGTTGTCTTCTTGAAGGGAGGGACCATTTTGGGAAAAACGTTCCTCTATTAAGTGCCTCACAGGCTTCAATTAATTCTTTGTCAGTATCCATAATCAATTGGTTGACAAAATTTTTAAAATCTTCATTATTCTAAGATATTTTCATCACTTGCGTTTGGAATTATTCAAGCTCTTCTAAGTACCTTTGATATTCTATCCATTGATCAAATTTAGGTTTTTCTGGTGATTGAGATATCTGCTTCATCTATTGCACCCATCCTTGCTTAGGTTTTGTTGCTCTAGTTATGAGAATCCTAGGTTTCATCTTGGGCTCCTCCACTTGCTCAACATATATGACTTGCTTTCCCTTCTCCTGTGCAGTAAGATCAGGAGTTTCTTTTGATTACTCCTTCTATTGGGCTACATGTAAGGTTGTATGCCTAAGTTATTTATTTTGACTCTTCAAGAAGGAAATCTTGAGTTGCGCCTTAGCAAGAGCATCCTTCAATCTAGAAATATCCTCATTTTCTTTCTCCATCTAAAAAACGTGTGCTTCCTATGTATCTCCCTCTTGCCTGTCTTCTGGAATGGCAGAAACTTGTTGAGGAGTTGGCTTCTCAATGACTAGCCTGGTCCTCAACCTAGTTCTAGGCCTCAATAGAAACTATGTCTCTTCTTGTGATGTTTGGACTGCCTCTACTATTTGAGTCTCTACCTATTAAACCTCTGTTGGCATTATGGCACAGGTTTGGAGCTATGGCACAGGTATTGTCCTTGATGGCAACCCTCTCTGGTAACAGATCTCAGATCAGGCACTCAGAAAGTAGAAAAAGTCATATACGCAGGTTCATCTAGACAAAGGCGCGTATACACGCGGGTTATACATTATAAAAGCGTGTATATGTTGGTGATCACTCTTTTGGTCCATGGCAGTTAGATCTTGGAACTTGAACCTATATTTTGGACCATGGCGTCTCGTCAATTGTGCCGATCCATAGTTTT
>APFE031143783.1:44654-55232 GCA_000404065.3 Pinus taeda | reverse complement strand
CAGAATGTCTTCAACTGATCTCATCATTATACGAAATGATCTATGCTAGATCTAGATAAGTCAAAGTGTTGACTTCTGTTGTAAATGTACTCTCTCTCTCTTTATCTGTTGAACTTTGAAGATAAAAGAAGATTTGATCAAAGGGTTTCCCCACACATTGTGGGGTTTGTCCCTGGCTCACGCCATATCTTGAGTCCTCTTGTCTTGGCTTGTCTTCTGTGTTTTATATTTATGTTCTATCTGCAGTTTATCTTAATGTTGATGTGATTGCTAACTGTGAAAATTTAAATAAATTGCTCTAGCATAGAACATACCTAAACTTAACAAAGGAGAAGAAAGGGAAATGAAATAAATTTCAATCCAAAGGAGATTTCAGTCAGGACTGCAAGAAGAAGGACTTATCAAAGATTAAATGTTTTCACTATCATGACCTGGGACACTATGCCATAAAGTGTCTACACAAGAAGACCAAAAAGAAGCCCTCATGAGGAGCGACAGGTGAATGTCTTGCTTCATAATTCGAGTTGGATTTCACCCTAATTGTTTGCATGGTGACATCAATGATGGGTAGTCTGTGGTATCTGGATAGTGGAGCCTCATTCCATATGACTGGAAATCAAGAATTCTTCATTGAATTGGAGGAGAAGGACCTCTAGATGCACATCAAAATGGGAGATGATGAAAGGTATAGCATGACCAACACCAATGTGGTTACCTTTAAGAAGGATTCAAGTTATCCTCTCACATTGAAATATGTCATGTATGTTCCAGGTCTAAAGACGAATTTAGTTTCAGTTGCTATGTTGGAGGACTGTGGCTACAATGTGATATTTATAAAATCCTAAAGGTTGTCCTTTGTCACATAACCTCAGGATAATTGAAGCGAATCAAGGTTTAGGTGAAGAACCTCTACAAATTGGAAGTAGAATATTGTGTTGATTTGGGCACAAAACTAGAGAAAGTGTACAACCAAGACATTGGTGAATTATGGCATAGAAAATTGGGCCATCTTCACCATGGAGCTTTGGAGATCATGCAAAAAATTTCTATAGGACTTCCCAAGGGTACACTAGAGTAAAGATGTACATGCAAAGGGTGTACATTGGGTAAGTACACCATAGAAACCTTTCATGATAAGGACAATCGAGTGCAAGTGATCCATGAAATATTTCACTCATATGTGTGTGGACCGTTCACAATAGCCTCCATGACCAAGCACATGTATTATATAATATTTGTATATTATTTCTCACGTAAGTGGTATATTTTCTTCATGTAGAAGAAAGATCAGATGTTCTCTAAATTTTTTGAAGTTAAAGCACTTGTTGAGAAAGACACTAGAAGGAAAGTGAAGGCTCTCAGGAGTGATAATAGTGGAGAATATGTTTTGAATGAATTCAAGAATTTTTGTGCATTAGAAAGCATTCGATAGGATTTAATAGCACCCCATAACCCACAACAGAATGGGGTGGATGAAAGAAAGAAAAAAACTATTGTGGGAGTTGCACGAGCGACGTTACATGATTAAGGCATACCATTGCACTTGTGTTTTAAAGCATGCAATACAACTTATATGTGTAGAACATGAGTCCTTATCAGATTATCGGAATGATTACACTAGAAGAAGATTTTTCAGGTAAGAAACCAGAGGTGGCACACTTTAGGATATTTGGTTCATTTGTTTACTTTCATGTTTCCAAGAATGCAAGGGAAAAGATAGAGCTGACAACTAAGTTGGGCATATTTGTGGGGTACATTGATACACCTCAAAACTATCAGGTGTACTTGCCATCTCATAAGATGATAGTGGTTCATAGAGATGTGAAGTTTAATGAAGAGAAGGCCATGAGATGTTCCCTTGAGAGGGAGCTTCATTTGCATGTAGAAGAGGAGCTTTTAGCTTCAAAGGAATAATCCCAGGATGATGTGGAGTAGCCACATGCAGAGGAGAAGAGAGTGGAAGCACCCACTCATGCAAATACTTCCAAATATGGAACGAAGCACACCAGAGAAGTTGACAAATTGATGCATGTTGTTAGAGAGAATGTGGGAGCACCCACATCACAACACAAGCAGAGAAAGTCACCAGATTTGTACACTAGCTACATGGCTATAATGAGTGAGAGTGTAGAGATTGAGCCATCCTCATTTGAGGAAGTAATGTAGCAACCCATATGGATTGATGCCATGGTAGAGGAGTATGACTCCATTATCAGAAAAAATGTTTGGGAAGTGGTCCCAAGACCAACAAATAAGTCAGTGGTGAGTTATATATGGTTTGACAAGGTAAAGAAAGAAACATATGGGAATTTCAAGAAACACAAGGCTAGATTTTTTGCTAGAGGGTTCTCTCAGGTGGAGGGAATTGATTATGAGGAGACATTTGCTCCAGTAGCAAGGTACTCTTCAATTAGATCTATTATAGCACTTTCAGCATAGATTGGATGGAAGATACATCAGATGGATGTGAAGACAACATTCCTCAGTGGAGTGATTGAGGAAGAGGTGTACATTTAATATTCGAAAGGACTTGAGACCTTCAACAGAGAGTCGCATGTGTGTAGATTCAAGCGAGCATTGTATGGGTTGAAACAAGAACCCCGTGCTTGGTACACTAGGACTGATAATTATTTCACTAGGTTGGGCTTCACAAAAATTGAAGTAGATTCAAACATTTACCGTATTGTGGTTGAAGGTAAATTTTTTATTATATAATTATATGTCGATGATTAAATTCTAAGATGTGATGAGAAGTTTGTCGAATCTTGCAAAGATGATATTGCAAGAGAATTCGAGATGAAAGACTTGAAGCTCATGCATTATTTCCTAGGTATGTAAGTATGGAAAGGAATGAGGAACTGTTTGTCTCTCAGGGCATGTATGCCAACAAGATACTGAAGAAGTTCCACATGGAGAGCAACAAACTCATGGAGACTCCTCTAGTAGGGAATTGGATGAAGGAAGACACTACTTCAGGTGAAGTAGTGGAGGATACTATTTACAGACAACTTGTGGGTTCACTTATGTATTTGGTGAACACATGACGAGACATATGTTTTGTAGTTAACCCACTTATTCAAGGAATGGTTAATCCAACCAAACTCTATTGGAAGGCACCTAAACATATGTTGAGATAAATCAGAGGCACCACTCAGTTTAGTCTTTGGTACTAAAGTACAGAGCGAGTGAAGCTACAAGACTTCATAGATGTATATTGTGTAGGGATTCCATCCAACAGGAAGAGAACATTAGGGGTAATCTTCAATATTGGGTCAACGACAATTCTTTGTTACAGTAGGAAGCAGATATCAGTTGCACTCAGTTCGACAGAAGCAAGGTACATGGCTGCTAGTCAAGCATCTTTTGAGACTATCTAGATGAGGAAGATCCTTGTTGGGTTATTTGGTCAACAGATGGGTCCTACAGCAATCTAGTGTGACAACAATAGTTGTATCAAACTCTATGAGAATCCAGTTTCTCATGATTGTTCCAAGCATATCGACATTTGGTATCACCATCTGCGAGATTGTGTGCAGAGGAAAATCATGTTGTTGGAGTACATTCCTATAGAGGAACAAGATGTAGACATCTTGATTAAGGCACTGTCAAGAGGCAAATTCGAGTTTCATAGAGGAAAGATTGGGGTATCTAATAATCCCTTTCTTGTTGAGAGGGAGCATTGAAAATGCAACAAGAAATTCTTAATTTAGTTTTCCCTTGAATTAAATTAGGAATACAATTGTAATTCCACATCACAAGACAACTTGTACAAGTTAAATAAGTTACTTTGACTTAGTTGGCTCAATTAATTCAAGTTGAGGGTCTAACTTGAGTCATGTAGAGTGTCTCCTACTTTATAGTAGCCCTAGTTGAGTTTATTTTGAGTTGTAATTCATTAATTCAAGTTAACTAAGTTAAAATCAGTTAAACCAGTTCCAAATGATGGAGAGACTAGTAGGAGGCTAGGCAGTGGGGTGTTACTTCATGTGTTCAACCAGTTAACTGATGATTCACTCATAAATAACTTGAGCATGTCAAATTTGAGAGTTACCCAGTTGAGATTGGAGTTTAAGGGAAGTGTATTATTAGTTTTATAATCATCTGAATTGTATAGGTGGTGCATGTAGTCAGAGGAAGGCCTATGAGGATTGTGTAATTCATATTGAAGAATTTATGTAATTAATAGGGGGCTAATTCCCAAGGAAACAATGCAAGGAAATAGGGACTTGGGCAAGCCAAAATTTGGTTAAGTATTGGCCTAGGCTTGTCTAGGAAGCTTTGAGATAGATAGATATAGTGCAGAGGTTGCTCAGGCTTGAGCAAAGCATTGTAATCTTCTCATATTTTCTTACTAATGCAATATATAGATAGTAGTGGTTTTTAGTTGTGGATTTCCCCAGGAAATCATTGTGTAATGTGTTGATTGAATTCTTTCTCTTGTATGCTTCATGATTTCACAATCATTTAGTTGTTTCTGTTGATGAGTAGAGTAGTGTCAAGTCTATTGTTTTAGTAAATTACAATTAGCAGTTTGAATCTAAAAGGAATTTCTACAAGTTTCTAGAAAGCATAATTGTTTCTATCAAATAGTGGGACTATGATTGAGAAATCACCCTCCATTGGTCCTCCTGAGATCTACCTTCCAAATGCTAGGCTACTTCCAAAGGAACTTACATTCATACCAATGGTCATATTCATAATTATAATTTTGGGTGGGGGGATTAGTATAATGACAATTTTTACTTATTTAAGCACTCAAACAATATAAAGCATCAACCTCGTAAATTGAACATATAACACAAGATATGCATGGAAACCCTTGTGGGAGAAAAGCACACAACTTCTTTATATGAAATATTTTGTAGGCACCAACTTGTTGTTACATCAATTTGTAGGCACCAAATTATATGATACACCAATCCCATCAATTTTCAAATTTGTAGGCAATAACCTACATGAGACGCCAATCCTCTTTGTTTTAAAAGCATACACCTGCAAGAGACACCAAGCTGCTTCTCTGCTTTCTAAGCACCAACCTATAAGAGAGACCAATCCCCTATGAGATTTTATCTATAAAATAATTCTCTACTTCAATATTCAACTCTATAATCTACATTGGGCCTCGATTTACTTAATTCCTCAATTTTGTACTCCATTGGACTAGTTTGTAATCTACTCATTTGGTCTACTTTGTATTCTTCTCTTCACTTGATCAAACTTTGTTACTTGTTCTGCAAACTTCCCTACCTTAATATGACCTTCTTTCCTAGATTCTTCTTTATTCTCTATCTCTAAGTTTTTACCTATATAGTGATATCTTAAACTAGGAACTTCTTTAACCTAAACAATCACAACTACAATGCACCAACATAGTACCTTCACATTATCAAAGTAGGTAATTCCTTTAGTCTCAATTTCCAATTATATGTGTTTATAAAAAAACTCTTATAGGTCAATACCCCTATGTTTACATATTGTCATACATTTATCAACATTATATCACAACTCTCCAATATCGAAACTCAAATATTATAATCATATGCCAATATTATATCATTGAGTGTTCACAATCCATCTCCCTTCGGTCCAACCACATCCACTTAAGTGTTATGTAAGTGATTTATAATCAAGAACTTGTAAACATGCTCCCATGAAACCCACTGTATATACACTAGCCTAAGACCAATGTGATATCCAATCACTTAACTCTTTTATGCTTATATTACTTTATGTCATATTTTTGTGTCATAAAAACAAGCTATAACCCCTTGCTCTTATTACAATACTAGGCTATGGGGACAAAATTCAAAATTTCACTTTACCAGGCATTGGAGGGGAAAACCTTAAATTTTGACTTCATACTAAAAATATTTAATACTAGCAAACCTCACAAAAATAAGTATTTCAGAGTATGGTAAATGACAAATCCTTCTACTAATTGTTGGCTAATTCACCATCAGATGATGGGTTTGAGCATAGAGATATCAAGGATTTCACGAAATGATTCACTTTAATTTTCTTGGTAGTTGATATGGTGGTATAGGCCATCGAAGGGTCAACATAAACCTATATCAATATATTGTTTCATACAATAACTTTCTTATATTTACAGTATATCCCATTGTAGGGTCAACAATCAATTGATATCAAGGTACCAAGATTCAACAATTTTAGCTTCCTTGCACTTCCAAACTTGCTAGATGACTAATATGCAGAGAGCCTAGTATGGTCGAACTATGTAGGTGGAACCTTTATACTTGATGATAGAATGTTGATATGTTGATGACCTTAATACCTAGGTGCTACTCCTCAGCATCATGCTAGTATGAGCGGAAATTGGGTGATATTGAATACCAAATATCGAGGAAACTAATATACCTCCCTCAACAAAAAGCTTGATTGTTAAGTCCCTATAATATTAGTGTAGCCCATATATTGTTATTTTTGTGCCCCCTTAAATCCCACTGATTTTATTATTGTGCCCTTACATTATTATTGTTATGGAGGCCCTAAATATATTTTGACCCTTCAGACTCCTATACATACCAAGGAGGTCTTGTCATTTGAATCATCCAAGAATTTTTCATTTATGTGATGTAAAGGGACATTCCCCCATTGAAGTGGATTATTATCAATTTTTTGATCTACATTTTCTTATGTTTTTGCGTTATTTTGAGCTAGATACATGACATTTAGTGTTAGAGCTCTTGATCCTAGGGTTTTGCTGCTTGAAACGGGTCTCATGTAATTTTTGTTAGAACATTTTTCTGTGAAGATTGAGACCATGAAATTATTACCATGTGGAGGTGAAACCTTGATGAACATCAAGTTACGATTTCAAACCTTGGTTTGATATATTTTTATAGATATGGTCAAATAAATTTAGGGTTTTTGTATACTCCAAAATTTAGTCTCAAACAAGCGTCATGGAGAAAGCGTCATAAATTTCCCTTCGAGCATCAAATTCAAATTCCATAAAAAGTGACCAAAATGTCACATAATTTTATTTTTTTTGGATGAGTTTCAAGGTTGAAGATTAAAATAGTAGCATGTGGCATCCCGTACAACTTCTCTCTATTGAACCAATCCATAATCAGGTCACCGTGGGAGATTTAGCATAACTTTAACTTGAATAATCCAATCTTAGTATAACTTGTGGGGTTGGAAAGAAGACACAGAGAGCGTTGAAAATAGCAACAAGAAATGCCAAAAATAGAAATGTTATAAATAGAATTTCAGGTACCAGTATTGGATATAGCAAAAAGGAATGATAAAATATAAATGCTAAAAATAGCATTGTTATAAATATCATTTCGAGATACATTCCAATTTTAGTTAGTCCTTGAACTAAAATTGAGAATTAAAATTCGAATTTGATCTTATGAGCTATTTGAAAATTAATTAATTAATTCATATTGAGTTAATTAGTTGGAGAAAATCAAACATGAAGTCTATGTGAAGACATGCAACAATTATCCCTTTGATTGAGGAAGTTATCCCTTGATTAAGGAGATCAGGATGAGTTGTAATTTGAGTTGTAATTAGTTAGCTTAGTTAACTTAGTTAAGTCTAATTAGATTAGTTCCAACAGGTTTTTGAATTGATTGTGAGTTCAGTTAGTTAATGCTTGCATGCATGTAACTGTTGCACTTCAGATAACTGAATATTCTCTCATAAATAACTCATGCATGTTAGTTCAATCAGAGACCCAGTTGAGATTAGAGGAAGGGACATTTTACTACAGTTGGAGGATTTTTCCTATATAGGAAACGCATCCATGCAGAAGGAATTATCTCCTTTAGGATTGTGCAGTTACTTCTGAGTTTGGTGAGTTGTGTGAGAGGTGAATTCACACAGGTGGCAGCATTGGACCCCAGGAGAAACTTAGCAAGGAAATAGGAGGATTGGAGGGAAAAGGAGAAGGTTTGTGAGAATCCTTTATCTCTCTATGAGCAGCAAAGGGATTGTATTGAGAGTTGGATAGCTTGTGACCTAAAGCTTTGTGTAATCCAAACATATTTCCACTTGTAAGATAATATAGAGATCATGGTTTTTAGCTGAGGCTTTCCCTAGAGTATTCTTCTTTGTTCATGTGTGATTGCTTTCTCATTCTCTGTTATATGTGTTCTATTTGATCTTTCTCAAAATTGATTAAGCTTCCGCAAATTTTGATAGTAGAAGTAGATAAAGTATTTTTCTTAAGTATATGGCATTATCAGGTGATCTACGGTGAAATTTCTACATGGTATCAGAGCTAGCTGATTTGTAGAAAAATCTACGTGGTATTAGAGCAAAGGTGATCAAAGAAAAGAACAATATACAAATAAGGGAGAAGTTCAAAGTTTAAAGTTCCTGATTATAGAATTTGAATTCTTATCACATCTCAAATTTCACCAATGGCGTTCAACAGTTTGAGACTCAAGTATGCCCTTAATGGCAACTCAAATTATATATCCTGGAAGGATTGCATGGAAGTGGTATTAGAGGAAAATGGTTTGAAGGACTTCATTAATCAAGAGGTCCCCAAGCCAGCAGCTGCTAATTCCCAAGAATTTGCAGAATGGAAGAAATGTGTGGCTAGAACAAGGAGAATCCTTCTGGATGGAGTTTGAGACCATATAGTCTCGAGTCTCCATGGGAAGGAGACACCATTTTCAATGTGGAAAACATTGAAATACCTATATCAGAACAACAACGATCAGAGGAAGTTGGAGCTGAAAGATAAGCTTCAAAAAATCAAGTGTGAAAATGGTGACACAATCTCTACATATCTGAATAAGCTCACCACCTATAGGGATGAGATTGGAAGTGTAGGGATCAATACTGTCGATGATGAAATGGTGGGTCTTGCTATCCTCGGTCTTCCTAAGAGCTGGCATAGCTACCATGACTTGGTAAATGGAAGAGAGAAACTGCGAGATTGGGAACGACTTTGGTCGGATCTGATGCAGGAGGAGATAAGAAGAAGCACTAGAGATGGTTCTTCATCCAAGGCACCAGAGATGGTTCTTCATCCAAGGTGGATGAAGAAAATTGCGCCTTAGCGAGTAAGGAAAAGAAAGGGAAGGAGAAGGTTTCTCATCCCAAATCGAGTTCTTCCCATGGTGGGAAGAAGTTTGACAAATTGAAAGTGTGATGCTTTCATTGTCATGAGGTGGGCCATTATGCAACAAATTGTCCATTGAAGAAATCCAAGATGGGATCCATGGAAGGATCTGAATGGGAGGAATTGGCCTTTCAATTCGAATTGGATTTTACCCTCATCACATGCATGGTTTCATCAATGATGGGTTTTGGTTGGTTTCTTGACAATGGAGCCTCATTCCACATGATCGATGATAAGAGTTTATTCAGTACCTTGGAGGAGAAAGACCTTCAGATACTCATAGCGATGGGTAATGATGAAAAGTATAGTGTTTCAAGTGTGGGCACGGTTTCTTTTCAGAGGAAGCATGGAGCTCGCATTACCTTGAGAGATGTGAAGTATGTGCTAGGACTGAAGAAGAACTTGGTATCGATCGCAATGTTGGAAGACAAAGGCTATGATGTAGTCTTCAGTAAGGCAAAGGCTTTCCTTAGACACATCACCACGAGAAGGTGAAGTAGATCAGTTCACGAGTCAAGAACCTGTATGCTATTGAGGTTCAAGATGCATGTAAAGCCCTGAGGAGCAAGGCAACTGATGGAGACTTGGTGGTTGAGAGGGAGAGTACATTACCTCTCAACATGCAATGCCAGAAGAAGTCTCAGACAATTGTGGAGGAGCCACAATTGGTGAAGCAGATTCAGGAGGTTGTGGAGCAGCCACAATTAGAGAAGCTAAGAGGAGACTGAGTGGAGGCATCCACTCATGCAAAGACCTCTAGTAGGGGGAAATTTTGAGCCAAGTGGGCAGAGGGATCACATGCATCCATACCTCCAAGTCAGAGATGGGGCGATGTGGAGTGACAATCCCAAGAAGGCTAGAATAGGGGCAGGATCATTAAGGTACCCAACCTATTTGATTATACCTTGCTACGGGAGCCCCGACAAGGAGTAACATGATTGGTTGAGTGGGTAGAGATAGATGCAGATGGAGTGGTAGAAGGAGCTTCAACATCAGAGGGTGTTTCTAGCCCAACAAGGAGGTCAGTTGGGAGAACAGTTACTTACTTCTCAGTAACTGAGTTGTAGTGCAACTGTGGGTAGCACGACGCAACATGATGAGAGGAGGTGCAGTGCAGATCTAGTGTTGGGAGATAGGACCAACAATAGCACAGATGCAACAGGCAGAATCAGAGTGATTGATGCAGTTAGAGATCAAAGTGACAAAGGCTAGAGCAGTCATATACTGAAGAGCACAGAGGTGCAGAGCTCTCAGTCGACAGAGGAAATAACAGTCAGAGACTTTGATGACAGAGGCATCATTCTGATTCAGGTTGGATATTTTTTTGTTTCAGAGTTGCTAGAGCAAAAACACTAGGGAGAAGTGTTGCATGCAGAACATTCCAAAGGTTCAGGATCGGGTTCGAGTTGAATGCATTTCTTGTTGAGAGGAAGTGTTGAAAATAGAAACAAGAAATGCTAAAAATAGAAATG
>APFE031143783.1:0-23248 GCA_000404065.3 Pinus taeda | reverse complement strand
CAATATGTCCATTAATATTGGTTTTTAACTTTTTCTGATTTAACAAAAAAAATTCAAAACAATGAAACCTTATCACTCTTTCTGCATCACCCTTGCAGAAGATTTCTCACCATTTTTCAAACATTCTCAATATGATATCTTCATGAAAAAGTTTAGGTACTGATGTTGGATTATTTGTTTGAAAAATCAGCTGGTTCTTAGTTTGTCCTAATGATCTGTAGGGGTTGTAGCCACTGCACCATATTTTCCTAAAAGGTGGAGATTGTTCACCAAAAAGGAAATTAATCTACATGTTAAAACGCTATTAAAAAATGTGAGATCTATGAGGATAGTGAATTATGCTAATAAGAAATTTAGATTGGGAGAGACGTAATTAAATTTTATTATTTAATTGAAATTTTCCAATTAAAATAATAATAAATCTACATTTATATATTCATATATTGATTGGAAGGATTCTCACAATGATAACTTCTTTCAATTAGATCCCCTTCAAGCCTTTGGGATACCTAATACTTTCTTATATAATATAGTTGGGGCTTTCTACTTGTTGGCGTGTTGGGGTAAACAAACTTGATATGTTTTTTTTATCTGGTAGTTGGAGTCTATGGAATAAGAAAAAAAATTGATAACCCTTCAAGCCTTTGGGATACCTAATACTTTCTTATATAATATAGTTGGGGCTTTCTACTTGTTGGCGTGTTGGGGTAAACAAACTTGATGTGTTTTTTTTATCTGGTAGTTGGAGTCGATGGAATAAGAAAAAAAATTGATAACTTGAAAAAAGTGGTAGCTTGACAAAAGTTGTAGAGAAAATATTAATCTCTCCTACCTTAATAGAACTCGTTGTCAATATCAACACCTACAAGAATGAACATTGTTTGTAAGAAGAGAAAATTATGTTTCTTTTTTCCAAACATGTATGTTAGTATATTACTGTTTAATGAATATGTTTTCTTATTATCATATATGGTTTCATACTTTAACAAAACATTTTCCAAGACTTCACAATGTTTTATTATTCAATAAAAGATTTGCCAAGATCTTACAAGATTTTATAATTTAGTGAAAGATTCTCCTCACTGTACAGATAATTAATCTGGTGGAGATTGACCAAAAAAATTATATATACATATTATATTATTGATAAAATCACCTTCCATTTTTCCTATGTATCATGGGGATTAGCCCATTTATTATACATATAAATTTAGGGTGGTTCTTAAAATTTTCCCTGCTACGGGAAGTTACTAGATGAAACGATGCAGATTTGGACCTCACTGCACAAGGATCCAAACATATAGAAGATCTACGAGGAATTACAAGTGAAGCATAAGCAATGCGAAGAGATCTTAGAAGTTATGTAGACCCTACTAGTCTTGCAAAGGCTTGCCAATATTACCGAAGGAAAGAACCTCCAAAACTAGATAGATGATCTTCGGAGGAAGGAGAAAATTTCACAAGCAAGGACTCAGCTATGGTAGGATGATGCCCTCAAAATTTCTCAGGTAGTGGAAAAAAGGCTCAAAGAGTTGAAGAAAAGGGAGACATAAACATTGCAGAAGGTTGTTGGCCAAACCAAATAGGCATTGTTGTAGGAGGTACACCAAGAGGAGAAATAAATAGCAAAGACTGTCCAACAATACAATGCAGTCTATAATGGAATTGTAGTGAAAATCAAGGGAACCACAACCGAGTGACTCATAACAAGTTACGGGTGAGTGTTGGCAGGCTGTTGGGCGCTGCCCACTTGGTCCAATTTTTGGTCAAAGACTCCGCATTTTGAGGAGCGGAGCTGGCAAATTTCTATTCATCGCGAAATATTTAGGGACTTTGGGGTGGGTCAAAATCCCTTATTTTGTAACAGGTATCGGGTACTATTCCATTGTTTTGTCAGATCCATGGTATGTGGACCATAGTCTTGCAGTAAGGAAAGATATATAAAGAATATGTAATGCTTTGTCTATAGCTAAGAGACATAGATAGAATTCATAGATTGATCATATTCTTTGTCTTGGGTCTGTATTTTGGGAAGGCTCCATAGTTGAGTGCACAGAGGCCTTGGAAGAGTCTGCAGCTGAGTGTGCAGACCACCTGCAGCTGGGTGCACAGGTCAGAGAAGTGTATGTATTGAAGATATTTAATAAAGAAGAAGTTTTGGCGAAGTGTTGAGTATCTTTCTGTGTTTATTATCTGTTGTTATATATATAGTCATGCATGATTTTTACTGAATAATGTGAAAGAATACATGTTATACTATTCTTTCTTATGTTTATGCGATAAGTATCAATTTGTGAATTTAATCATCATCGTGAAGTTATTCATGTATCTGAAATTGTAGATAGATATAAGACATAAGTGAACACATGGGCGCTACAACACAAATATCCCTATGGCTACAAAAACCTAGTTCTGCTACGTCCCATAACTGCTTCAAGCGAGATTGTGATCTACTTGTAGATTGTTGCCAAAAGGGCTAGTGGTTGAGGATTTTATTGGTGCACAGTACACTCTGAACCTGGGTCAAGCCCCCTTAAACCAACAGTTTGATTGCTCCTTGTGCCTTCGACCTCTTCTTCACCATCACTCTTCATCACATATACTCTTCATTTGTTTCTTTTCTCCTCTACTTTTATATGTGCTTTCTTATCTCTGATTACACCATACATAAAGTGTTTAGAAATGGAAACAAGAAATTCCAATTTAATTTGTCCTTGAATTACACTGTGAATTAAACTTGAATTATATTCTCATAGCTGCTAAAATAGTTAAATTAAGTTTATTAAACTTACTTAACTTAGGAAATTTTAGTTGGAAGTCATGTATATGTTCTCCCTACTTTGTAGGAGTCCAATATGAGTTAACAGTGAGTTGTAAAGTAGAAGACTCAGTTTCATGAGTCAATTTAGTTCAATTAGTTCTCAAACTGATTAAGAGACCTAATAGTGAGTTAACAGTCAGTGGTGACACTAATGAACTCCACTAGTGCTACTCTAGTTAACTGAATATTTACTCATTAGAAACTCATGCATGTTGATTCTGAGAAAGACCCAGTTGAGACTAGAGCGCAGGGACAATGTACTATTTGTTTTAGATTTTTTTGAGTTTCACTATCAGTTTCACTGATAGTGCATGCATTTAGGAACTGATCCTTTGAGGGTTTGCGCTATTTTTAGAGGCTTTATTTCCCTTTAAATACAAGCTATCCTCCATAGGAATTATGCATTGGAATAGAGACTTGGAGAGATTATAAAGAGGCTAAGCTTTGGCCTTGAGCTTTCTTATGAGTTGGACATTGAATTTGTTGAGTGCTGGGATTGTTCTAGAGAGAACAAGCATTGTAATTTCATCTTGATTTTTTGGATTAATATAAAAAAAATAGTGGGGTTTTGAGCTATGGCTTTCCCCAGATATTTATTGTGTTATGTGCCTTTGATTCTCTTCCTCTGTTGATTATTGTTTTCTCAATGTTTATTGGCTTCCACTATAAAGAGTAGAAGTATATTCTTGTCTCTTGCTTTAGCAAATTGCATTAGCTTGTGAATCTATAGGATTTTTCTACATCGTATCGGAGCAAGATTGTTTTTTGGGCCGAGAGTTTGCAGGGTGGATCTAAGAATTTTTGTGCAAAATTTTCATAAACAAATTGCAAATTTGGATTCCTTGGGAAAATATACCCAAATTCGAAAAAACAATTATCCGAATTAGAGTTCAAATGAGGGAGATATCATTGATTTAAAATCAACTCTCTATAGGAGATTTTGAAATTTTGAGTTTCTGGGTCACAGGTGAAAGTTGAATTTGCAATACATACTTCAAGATTAGCAGATGGTGTTCCATGGATTGAGGCTTGAGTATGCCTTGGAAGGAAACTAGAATTTCATAGCCTGGAGGGACATGATGGAGGTTATGCTAGAGGACAATGGCTTGAAGAAATTTGTTGAACAAGCAATTCCTAATCTAGCAGCTAGTGATGCACAAAACTTGGTCGAGTGGAAGAAGTGTGTGGTGAAGGCACAATGTATAATCCTTGAGGGAGTTCGAGAATTATCTCAAGTCTCCATGGAAAGGAAACTCTACATGCTATGTGGAAAACATTGACGAACTTGTATCAGAATAACAGTGATCAAAGAAAGTTGGCACTGAAGGATAAACTTCGTAAAATCAAGATGGAGAAAGGCGAGACAATTCCAAAGTACTTGACCAAGTTCACTCAATGTCGGGATGAACTGGGAAGTGTTGGAATCATGGTTGTTGAGGATGATATAGTGAGCCTTGCTCTTCTTGGACTCCCAAAGAGTTGGCATAGTTATCAGGACTTTATCAATGGTTGGGAGAAGCTGCTAGATTAGGAACGACTATGGTTGGATTTGATGCAGGATGAGATTAGGAGGAACATCAAGGATGGATCTTCATGAAAGAATGATGATGAAAAGAACTATGCCTTAACGATTAAGGAAAGGAAGGGGAAAGGTAAAATTTCTTGTTCCATATCATATTCTTATCATGGAAGTAAGAAGAAGGACATGACGAAAGTTAAATGCTTTCATTGTCACAAGATGGGTCACTTTGCTACAAACTGTCCATTGAAGGAATACAAGGAGAAGTACTCAAGAGGAGTGGCAGGTGAGGCTTTTGCCTCCCAATTTGAATTGGATTTTGCCTCATTGCATGCATGGTGTATTCAATGATGGGAAGTGTCTGGTACTTAGATTGTGGAGCTTCTTTCCACATGACTAGTGGAAAAGAGTTATTCAGTGAATTGGAGGAGAAAGATCTCAATATGCATATCGATATGGGTGATGACAATAAGTATAGTGTTACTGGTGTGGGCACTATTACTTTTTGGAGGGATCATGCAGCTCCACTCACCTTGAAGAATGTTATGCATGTACCCAAACTGACGAAGAACTTGGTATCCATTGCCATGCTTGACGATAGAGGTTATGATGTGATCTTTTTGAAAGGAAAGGCGTTCCTTCGACACATAGCCACAAGTCAAGTAAAGAAGACAGGGATTCAAGTTCAGAATCTCTATAAGATAGAGGTAGAGGATTGTGCTACTTTGAGTTCAAAAGCGGAAAATATGTTAAGCCGAGATGTCAGTGAGTTGTGGCACATGCGATTGGGCCACTTACATCATGGGGCTTTGAAGATATTGTAACAAGTATCTATCGGTCTTCCCAAAGGTACGCTTGATAAAGTTGATACATGCAAGGGTTGTACTTTGGGAAAATATACCAAGTATTCCTTTGGGGACAGAGACAGTCGAGCAGAGTCTATTTTGGAGAGAGTCCATTCAGATGTGTGTGGACCAGTCTCAACAACATCCACAACCAAACACAGGTATCATGTTATATTTGTTGATGACTACTCTTGTAAATGTTGGTTATTTTTTATGCAAAAAAAGGATCAAACTTTCACAAAGTTTTGTGAGTTAAAAGCATTGGTAAAGAAAGAGTCTAGCAAGAAGGTTAAAGCTCTACAAAGTGATAATTGTGGTGATTATGACTCCAATGAGTTTAAGAACTTCTGTGCAGTGGAAGGGATTAAAAGAAAGTTGACATCACCCCATAACCCTCAACAGAATGGGGTTGTCGAGAGGAAGAACAGGAGCATAGTAGGGTCAGCAAGGGTGATGTTGCATGATTAGGGCCTACCTATACACTTGTGGGCTAAGGCATGAAACCCAACGTTTTATGTTTAGAACTGTAGCCCACATCGGATACTTGAGATGAAGATACCAGAGGAGGCTTATTCCTGTAAGAGGCCAAATGTTGGTCACTTTAGGATTTTTGGGTTATCGGTTTATTTCCATGTGACGACAGATGCACGGAAGAAGCTTGAGCCAACAATAGAGTTGGGGATCTTTGTGGGGTACATTGATACACCCCACAACTATCAAGTGTACATGTTGACCAGTAATATGATAGTGGTTTGCAGGGATATCAAGTTGATGAGGAGATGACCATGCGAGTATCCCTTGAGAGGGAGATAGAGCTACATGTGGATGAGGATATTTTATCTCCTAAGGTTGAGGGGCCTCATATTTTTGTGGAGCAGCCACATGCAGAGGTTCATAAAGTGGAGACATCCACTCAGGAAGAGTCCTCCAGAGAGGGAAGAAGGCGCACTAGAGAGGTTGATAGATTATTGGATGATGCACGGGAGAATGTGGGAGCACCCTCTTCACAGTGCAGACAGAGGAGGTCACTAGAGAGGTACACCGGATACATGCCACTTATGGGTGCATGTGTTGTGACATAGCCATCTTCCTTTCAGGAAGTAGTGCAACAACCTATTTGGGTTGATGTGATGGTAGAGGAATATGACTCCATAGTTCGAAACAGTGTTTGGGATGTGGTCCCGAGACCAGACAACAATTCAGTTGTGATCTCCAGTTGGCTTTACAAGGTAAAGTAAGCTGTAGATGGTAGTGTGGAGAAGCATAAGACTAGATTTGTGACCCGTGGCTTTTCACAGGTAGAGCGGATTGACTATGATGAAACATTTTCTCTTGTTGCAAGGTACTCGTCAATCAGATCTATTTTGGCACTATCAACACAGACGAGTTGGAAGATCCATCAAATGGATGTGAAGACTACCCTCCTCAATGGAATTATTTAGGAAGAGGTGTACATAGAACAACCTAAATTTTTTTAAACCTTACACCATGAGTCGAATGTGTGCCAACTCAAGAGAGCGTTGTATGGGCAGAAGCAATCACCCTGTGCTTGGTAGACCAGGATAGACAGCTACTTCACTGGGTTGGGCTTCACGAAGAGTGAATCAAATGTGAACCTATATCACATAGTGGTGGAATGTAAGCTATTGATCATTGTACTTTATGTAGATGATCTCATACTAACAGGTGATGATAACCTCATCAAATCTTGTAAGGAGGATCTTGCAAGAGAGTTTGAGATGAAGGACATGGGGCTTATGCATTGCTTTTTTGGCATGGAGGTATGGCATGGAGATGGGGAGTTTTTTGTATCTCATGGAAAGTATGCCAATGAGATACTCAGGAGATTTTGCATGGAGAGCAGTATACCCATGGAGACTCCTCTAGTTGGTAACTGGAGAAAGGAGGATGCTACTTCAGGGGAAGTAGTGGAAGTTATTGTTTATAGGTAGCTTGTGGGTTCACTCATGTACTTGGTCAACAAACGACCAGATATGTGCTATGCAGTTAACCAGCTTAGTCAAGCGATGGTTAGGCTTACCAAGTTGTATTGGAAGGCAGAAAAGCACGTATTGAGATACCTCAGAGGCACTACTCAGTTTGGGTTATGGTACGGTGGACAAAGGGAGTGAAGCTTCAAGGCTTCACCAATGCAAATTGGGTAGGGAGTTCATCCGACAAGAAGAGCACATCAGGAGGGATCTTCAGTATTGGGTTAGTGACAGTTTCTTGGTACAACAAGAAATAGAGATCAGTTGCACTCTGTTCAGTAGAGGCAAAGTACATGGCTGAAAGTCAGGCAACATGCGAGGCTATCTGGATGAGGAAGATCTTGGTTGGTTTGTTTGGTTAGCAGATGGATCCAATAGTGATTTATTATGATAATTAGAGTCATATCAAACTCTCTGAAAATATAATCTTTCATGATCGGTCCAAGCATATTGATATCTAGTATCACCATCTCAAAGATTGTGTATTGAGGTGGATCATGTTGTTAGATTACATTCCCATGGAGAAGAAAGATGCTAACATCTTAACAAAGGCATTTTCAAGATGTAAATTCGAGTTTCATAGAGACAGGATCGGGGTATTTGATAATCCTTTTTTTGTTGAGAGGGAGTGTGATAAATGGCAGCAAGAAATTCTATTTTAATTTGTCCCTGAATTAAACTGTGAATTAAATTCGAATTCTATTATCATAGAAGCTTAAAATAGTTAAATTAAGTTTATTAAACTTACTTAACTTAGAAAATTTGAGTTGGAAATCTTTTGGAAGTCATGTATATGTTCTCCCTACTTTGTAGGAGTCCAACATGTGTTAATTGTGAGTTGTAAAATAGGAGCCTCAGTTTCATGAGACAGTTCAGTTAAATTAGTTCTCAAACTGATTTAGAGAACTAATAGTGAGTTAACAGTCAATGGTGACACTAATGAACTCCACTAGTGCTACTCTAGTTAACTGGATTTTTACTCATTAGAAACTCATGCATGTCAATTCTGAGAAAGACCCAATTGAGACTAGAGTACAGGGATAGTGTACTATTTGTTTTATATTTTTCTGAGTTTCATTGATAGTGCATCCATTTAGGAACTGATCCTTGAGGGATTGCATTATTTTTAGAGGCTTTATTTCCATTTAAATACAAGCTATTGTCCATATGAATTACACATTGGAATATAGACTTGGAGAGCTGGTGAAGAGGCTAATATTTGGCCTTGAGCTTGCTTATGAGTTGGAGATTGAATTTGTTGAGTGTTGGGATTATTCTAGAGAGAACAAGAATTGTAATTTCATCTTGACTTTCCAGATTAATACAAAACAGATAGTGGGGTTTTGATTTGTGGCTTTCCCCAGATATTTATTGTGTTATGTTCCTTTAATTCTTTTCCTCTATTGATTATTATTTGCTCAATGTTTATGGGCTTCTGCTATAAAGAGTAGAAGTATATTCTTGTCTCTTGCTTTAGAAAATTGCATTAGCTTGTGAATCTATAGGGTTTTCTACAAATTGTCCTATTTATAGGAAATTGGTAGTTTCCTTGAGGGATTGATTGGTAAACATTGGCTAGGACTAAGCCAATGTGTCAAAGTGGTTTCAAGGGGTCCCTTGGTGGTTTAAAACATTTTTTTTTTTTTTTGTGGGGGGGGGGGGGGGTGGTGGGCCTAATGATTGATGACTATAATAGATATGCAGTATGCCATCTGGTATGTATTGTTACCCCTCTACCTTTTTATTATGCAGCATGGAAGTTGGGTGGGTGGACTCCATACTAATCATTTTCATTAATCAAGGAGCTTCGGGATTTATTTAGGGATCCAAATTGATCATTGGATCATTTAAATTGAGCCAAAATTGAATGGTTTCAACATTCCATGGGCCAGTGTTGACTTGGAACCATGCTTCCACTATCTCGAATCTATCCTTGAGCCCTTTAATCCATAATTAGGCTTAGATCGACATATCTTTGGGTACTTGGGCTTTGGAATTCCTCTTTAACCTATTATCTTTTGAGACTCCTCTTTAACATATATATAAATGGTCTCATGGGTCTCCCCTAGCTTTGTCATCGGTGACAACAAAAGGACCTCGCCAACTTTGACATCAATGACAACACAATATGAAACAAGATGTACCTGTAGTGTTGATCACTCCAATATGAAAGAGCTTAACTTGCTTTCTAACTTGAGAGTCGTAAAAAGAATCAAGAGAAGATTTTTGATAAGCAAACCTTAGAGCTTCTCCACTGGCATAAAATATAGATACAAAAATAGAATATGTAGAACCAAGCTTCGGTAGAATAATATATATGAAGTGTTTATCCCCTAAATCAACCCTACAGTTTTTAAAGTAAATGTGTAAGTGTTTTGAACTTAGATGACTAAACTTCAACGTAAGAGAGATTTTTAGGAATTAAATTCATGATCCGAGTTTCAAGCTGATCAGATCTAATAATATTAGGTTCACAAAATATATTTTCAATTTTTCCCAAACTTTATCTGGGTCATCGATTCCTTGAATATGAAATACAAAATTAGGAGTAATGGACATTCAGATTAATCCACATGCTTTATCATTGCTACTATCCCATTTGGATCTCTTATTAGTATTGGTGGGGGATTTTTATTTTCCGAAGGTAATAGTGTATAATATTTTATTTCTTAATATATCCTCCATGTGGTATTTCCAATGAAAAGTGGTTGGTACTGGTAAGAAAAAGTTCACTTAGAGTATCCATATTAAAATATACAAATATTTTGGTTTCAAAAGTTGAAGTTGACTATGTGGATGGAAAGTTGGTCGAAAAATTATATTGTTAAAAAAATAACATTGAAAAAGGGCTTTGAATGTGAAACTTATGCTCTTTAAAAAAAAAGGTATTAACAGTAACAAATGGCCATGTGGCAAGTAGAAGTTGGCTCATATGGTTATGGATGTTCTTGAAAAAAAACATGTTTCTTCACTAGCTTTGCCTATAAGCTCAATTTTATACATAAATTACTTTATGAAGTGACCCACATTTATAAAACAAGTAAGAATCACTCTTGCAATGGATTTACTTTATAAATTAGAGTTACATGCAAAAAATAAGTAAAAATATATATTAGAGTTATTTTATGGTTATTCACTCTTATAATATAAGTGAAATACACTTTACAATAAAGTTATGAAATAACTTAAGTTTACATGATTTTCATCAAGAAATAATTTAAAATGAGATTTGAACTCAAGAACTTGTACTAAATAAAGTAACTTTAACCATGCAAGCTAGTTCAAAAGACATGACAATACTAGTGATGGAGGATGGAGTTGTTGTTGTTGTTAAAGCTATGCCTTTAAGTGTAAGCTTACCCAAAAACACATGCTCATAAAAAATCAAACAATAATTCGAAAAAAAATCCAAAAAACACAACAATGGAGTTAAATATTTATTAGCTTACCTAGAAAATGTAATTTTATTCTCTATTTTTTATTTGTTGGAATTGCATAGAGTGCATAACAAAGAGCATAGGTAGTAAAGAAAAAAATTTCTTTGATTTTCCAAGATTTAATAGAGTGTATCAAAAAAGAGATTATGTAGCCTAAAAAAAGTAGCAAACCAAGAATATAAATATAAAACCAAAAAATGAACTCTGTAAAAGAAATTTAAAAAGGCGTATTTAGATTATATACCTCCATATTTGACAAAAAAAACATACTATGGGAAAATGGAAAACTTTTTGGATAAAACGAAAGGGATTCTTAACTAAAAATATCATTTTGGATGTAATGGAATACTAGTTTGTTTGGGCCAAAAATAACATATCTAAGAAATGCAACAACACATGCTCAAGATCTTGATCAACAATAGAATCATCTCTTTAAATGAGCTATGATACCATGTTCGAGAATATATGGTGTCCCATACAATATTAACACCTTCATTAACCACTCTCACAATCAGATCAACTATCATAATGCCGATATTTTTATTTGGTTAAAACCCTCTATGAGATAAAGAGTCCATGACCCCATATAGCATGGCCAATTGAGGCAATTTCATTAATGCAAAAGAAAAAAAAATTACATAAAATAGTTCTCACAATCGATCATCATCCATGACCCTCCATGCTTTTCGATAGAGATCATGTACCAATTGGGTGCTAATCCATGAATCAATAACCATTAATATTGAGGAGAATATGAGTAGTCAAGTCACTCTATGTCTAAAACATATTGTGACCATTGGATTACATGCAATTGATGCATACAAACTTAACAAACTAAGAAAAACACTTTAACCTAATATACACATTACACCAATTTGAACTTCAATAAATCCTAAGTGTCTAAATTCCCTAACAATAAGTGTTAGTCCAAGAGAAAAAGGTGGTTTTTAGATAGATAGTATCTACACAAAATCCAATGCCTATTGTAGTCATCACCTATAATAATTTGATAGATTCATGTACTTTTTAGTATCATTTAACTTTAATCCCATACATGGAACCATATACTATTGCAATTTAACCTTTTACCTAAGAAAACATAATGATTATCTTACTACTTTGTAGTATGAAATAACATTTTAATCATTAGAAAAAAAATATCAATACTAGCTAATGAAGGACATGCCAAAAGTTGTCCATGACTTAATTTTTTATTCACCTTAATTTTGGTATGTAATCGCTTTCATGGCTGCATTAATATATTTATTTTTGACTAAACAAGGAAAGGGTGAGGTGCAATTGAAGGTGCTCATAGCACTTAGGAGGATGGAAGAGTACATGATTTATGTACTTAAATTCTTCTATTTTTTCTTAAAGTTATTTCATAGTGCTTGTAAGTATGCTTAAATATGGTCATTTTGTTTTCAACTATCATCATGTTTCAATCCTTTGTATTTATTATTATACGACGCATGTTTTTCTTAAACATATTTGAGATAAAATAAATTTCAAATATATTTGGACTTGTTTATAGAGAATTAAGTACTTTCAAAATGAAGGTGAGCTTAAGTTGTAAGCAACTTAAATTCCACATGGTGTATAATGACGAAATTTGGGTGGATTAGTCAGCATTGAACAAGGTTAAGGAATGAAAGGAGCATACTTGTGTTTATGCTAGAAGGAGAGAAAATGGTTAACTTTCTTTCTAGCGCAAGCACAAGGATGGAAAATCATAATTTAGATATGATATTATAAGTATTTTATAACAAGGGCTAGCTGGATATAGCACTATGGAATGAGGAACAAGGAGGAGGGAAGTCAAGGATAATCTTTGTGTATGCACAAGAAGGAAAATTAATAGTCATTGTGCTTCTTTTTAGCACAAGAACAAGGGTTCACAAGACATGCTTGAGACATATTATTACTAGATAATTATATTGGATTAGTGGAGTTACAAGTAAGAATGAAGTGGAGAAGAATTGTTGTACTTGTTTTATATGGAAATGTTATAGTCGTTATCTTTCTTTCTAGCACAAGCACAAGGATGCATAAGCCATGGTCGAAATTAAATGTAGAAGATTTCATGTTATTGTCTTTCTCATCTCTAAGCCTTTATCCTGATTGTTGTAGTCTAAAGATTGGAAACATCAAAATATATGTAAATTGTAAGTGTCACCATATTGAAGAAAATTATTGTAACATAACCCCTTACCACCCATTGTCCACACTAAGGTAAAAGGAGGAAATTACTATAACGACTCAACCTGCAATGTCCAGTTATGGAAATGGGATCTCAAAAGTTGACAATGCAAACTCAAAGTTACAACTATAAACATATTATATGAATCAAGATTCGTGAAATTACAAATATCATGAGGTCACTTTGTCACGTAGCCCCACTAAATTTATCCTAACCACACTTGCAAAAAAATGATTTTCATCTCTCATACATTTTTTCAAGCACTTTGCAAGTAAACCTTTCTTCAAATATTTTGAATACAAAAAAATGAGTAGCATTTCTCTTGTATACATTTTGTATGAGATTAAATCATAAGCATTGCACTTATTCCACTTTCAACATACTAATTGGAAATAATGTCACTTTAATCATGCCACTTTTCCATTTCTTTCAATCCAAAATTTCAAATTCTTTGCATGCAAATAGGCATATATCAACTATAACAATACTATACCCAACCACAAAATAACATTTTCATTGGGCCATTTTATCATACAATTTGTATATAATAAATCTTTAAACCATTTAAGGATTTCTTTAAACACTTTGCATGCAAACTAATATAGTAAATTCCTTACATGCAATTAATCCCCAACCACAATACAACATACTCATTTCTAATCACCCCATCCCACATTTACATGCTTTTAAAATATCTCCAAGTAAACATGATCTAAGGGTTACTATGACGTGAGCCAACATCTAAGTTCCAGTGATGGAAATGGGGTCTACTAACCAGAAACATACTAACACCTACCAAGAGCATCACATCATCCATATTCCAGACAACATCTATTGATAAGCTTGCACTGAGTTGGAACTTTCTTTTCCTAGACCTTACACCCCAACCGCATGCATGCTAGTTGTGAATGTGGTTGGAAGGCTCTAGCCGCATGCACAAGCATTCCTCTATGTGGTTGCAGTTGAAATTTCTCAGTTCATAAGGTGTGGCTAGAAACTGAGATGTGTATTTTCAGGGCTAGATACAAACCAGCTACCTAGAACAACCGAGAACTCAGTCTAAGATGATAACAAGTTTGAGTGATAAATACTAAGGCCATATTGTGCTGATAGATTTCCAAACATATGGGAAACATTTCATCAAACACATAGTAAACATAATAACTATAGGTTATGAATGCATATATGTTCAATGTCTCCTTAACTTCATCAAGGAATCATTAAGAAATCTCATTACCCTCTCAAACTAGCTACACTTGTTATTCCATGCATTCACATAATGATTCAATAACTTATCAAATGATGAATAGGATCCATAACCAGAGCACATCATTTAACAAGGCCTATGACCAACATCTAACCAGAATGAATCCATGACAAATCAGTCATAAAACCAACACAATAACCAATATATGTGCTCATTGATCACAATAAGAAAATAATGCATATTAATATATCCAAATGCCAACCAAGTCAAGGACTTCCATGTACCACCCAACCATGGATTGGGATGAACCAAATCTCTCTTTTATCCAATCACCCACATGTCATGTTCCAAGCATGAAAGTGGGATCATATGGGTTAAACCAAAATATAACCAACCAGCGCTTCCAGGGGCCAAACCACCTCAACGCTCAATCACATTGATCTCACCTAAACTGGTCCAGAAATCACTAACACCAAACAAGCTTGGATGCCTCCAACTTTCTTCACCATATCTAGAGGAATCTTCCTGTCTCCACCCATCTGTCAAGAGTTCCAGGAGAAAGCCCATTTCCACCCTTAACCCTTGGGAATTTCCTGAGACCACCTCACTAGGATCCAAATTCTACTACCCATACAAAACTTAAACCAAAAACATGAACCCAAAACACCATAGCTATCTAGGAAACGATAAGGGGGGCTGAAAACCACTGTCAATCCAGGAAAATCCCATTCCATTGACAACAAAGCAACCAAATAACCAAATGCATGTACCATGCATCCAAATATCAGCAATGGAATCACACATGCAACCTCTTACCTACAATGTCTTCCTTCTATAGTTGCTCTTCCAATATTTCCTTGCACTCCCTTGCTTTTCTTTGATTTCTTGCTTGCTTGTGTCCAAGTGCTTCCTCTCTCTTGAGTTAATCAAAGCTTGAGTTAACAAAAAATTTGAACTGTTTCTCAGATGCCTTTTTATTATTGATGTCTAGTCTCTTCCTTTCCTTTTTCCTTTTTCCTTTTTCCTTTTCCTTCATTTTCCGTGATTTTCTCTCTAATTTCCCTTGCATTCATATTTGTGTCTCTTCATATTCCTTTTCTCCTATTTTCCTTTATTTATCATATTAAAGTGTCATTTATTGCCTCTTATCTTTGTCAATGCCTTTTCCAATTTCCATAGCCATTAATTAACAATAATTGATACTCATTATAATGTTTTCCGCTCCACTCAATTTGGAATATGTGTCCCATGACCTTGGTTTAATTTATTTACAAAGAAAATTAACCTTGGTTTGTTACAAACCCCTCCCCCTTGGGGGAACACCATCCTCAATGTTCTATGACACTTATGACCAACAAAACATATTGCTTGTTAGGGTCCTATATTATAGGAATCTCGACCATTTATGTCTTACTATTCATTTGAGGTCATTGTTCTAAATATCAGTTTTGGTTTCAAGAGTGAAATGATCTAGAGGGGTCTATTGTAAAAAAGGGTCTAGTTTTGCATTAAGTGTCATGTAATTTTTAATTTTTTTTTTAGTCAAAAGGGATCTATTTTTCATATTCAGAGTGTAATGTCATAAAGGATCATGATTTGAAAGGGTAAACATGAGGGGTTATTATGTCACCATGGAAGAATCTAGTGGCCATGTCATGAAAAAACTAGTCATCATGAGCTAGTTATGTTGATGTAACGTCAATTATAAGAGTCAGTTTTGAGAGTTGGTTATGATCAGTTGTGTCATGTCATGGTCATCATTACAAAGATAACCCTTACTCATATCTCACATAAACAAGTGGTCCATCATGATCTCAAAGAAGGCTCTAATGGCATGAAGAGTTTAAATATGCTTGTGGCTCCTCTTTTCCCCTCATTCGTAATCCATCTTAGCTATGGAGTAGTTTTGGAGGTCGACGAGGAACATTGTAGGGTTGGAAAGAAGATTTGTTGCGAAAATTAGAGACTTGTTGTGAAAATCGAGTTGTTTCTATGAAAGTCTGAGTGTTACTCTGCATTTGGGAAAAAAATCATCACGACTCTGAGTAAGGTTTTCTTCATATCCTATGGGGTTATGTAAGTTTTATGTGATATGTATTTTATACCCCAATTGGTCTGAGAGTCTGAAAGAAACTCGAACTATTTAAACCTACGAATGCACTGACTTTTGTTGCGCAAAGGCCTTTGTCACCTCTCTCATTACCTAAAGCTCATTTTCACTACGTACCAAGTTTTTTTGAGTTCTAAACACATCCTTTATAAACCTAAATTGAACATATTTGAATAGAGTTGTGTTTCATCTCCCCCTTCAAAGAGCTCGAGTCACAGTTGTTGTGAAATTCCCAGGTTTGCTACGAAAGTACCCTGGCTCCAATGTGCTACATATTCCACTTTCCAATAACATCATATTTCGTTTTGAGGAATTGTATAACTTGTATATTTGATTATGGAGACCCCAAAATGAAATAATAAAGTAAGAGGAGGAGATATTGTGCAATATGAACCCCAAGGCCTTAGTTTAGTGAACTCTGACCCTGCCATTAGGGTATCATTTGAGAAAGCTAGTTGTATTACATTCTGTGAGAAGATTCAGGGTGAGGGTCACCTCTTGCAACTCACTAAACTATTTGCAATAAATTTCAAAGGGAAGGAAGTAAAGTTGGAAATTTGGATTTTGTTGTCTCAAAGAAATCAATAGCTACTGCCACTAATATCCCTTTACATGGTGAAGAATGGTTTAAAGGTATGGAGTTGGATTTAGATCATTTCAAAGACCTTTTGAAGCCACAATACCAGGAGGGGTATGGGTGAGTTATCCCAAGGAGTTATCTATAGGACCACCATAGTAAGTTGTTGAAGGAAATTTAAAGGTATTTTACATGTGAAGGGATATTCAGCGAAGTCTATCAATGCATTTTACAGGCAGGAATCTTCCTTATTATTTGTTTAGGAGTATTAGAAAAATAGATAACAGAGTTCAAGAAAAGGGCAGTCATATTGAACCTGTTATGCAACCAACTCACAAAATAGAAGAAAAGATAGATCAACGACTTCAAAATCAGCCTCTTCGAGGGGGCAACCTCCTTTACATGATTGGATGATACAAATGACAAAACCTCCATTCTATATATAGGAAGCTAAGGGGTCACAATATAATCAAAGCTGACATAACAGTAATAATAAAAGGGCACAACAATAAAAATAGTGGGCTTCTATGGGGCCCATTAATAATAATGTGGGGACAATAGGGGCACAACAATAACAATAAGGGCTACAATGACAATAGTAGTGGGGGAATTACTAGTATTATGGGGACCTAACATGCCCCTCTCCTTCAAAAAATTGTTGTCCTCAACGCTTGAGTAGTTCTAGATGCTTCTGTATAAAATTCTCATCCTCCCATGTGGGATCGTTAGCGGGTAAGTTCTTCCACTTGATGAGATACTCTGAAATTGATCGATTTCATAGCTATTGAGTTCTTTTTTCTGCGACTGATTCAGATTCCAATATGATTTTTCCTTCCCCATCAAGTTCTATCAATATTGTTTGAACTAGGAGTTTGTCACCTATAACCTTCTTTAAGCATGAAACATGGAAAACTAGGTGCACTCGGGAAGCTGCAGGAAGCTCCAATTTGTATGTTATAATACCAATATTTGCAACACCTTGTATGGACCATAATACTTTGGTGATGATTTATTATCCTTCTTAGCTTGCTTGAGGGACATTTTTTTATATGGTTGTAGCCGTATAAATACACAGTCACCTATATCAAAACTTCTTTTTTTGTGATGTTGATCTTCTTGTTGTGTCATTCTATTATTTGCCAAAGTGAGGTTATCCTTTAAGAGTTGGAGAACTTGTTGTTGACGCTCGATGTGATCTTCCACTACTTGAACCTTAGAATTTTATCTTAAATATGATGTGATGGACGGTGGATGATATCCATAAAGTGACATAAATGGGGTCATTTTGGTTGCAGTATGGAAAGAAGTGTTATACCACCATTCATCCACTAGCAACCATTTGACCCATTGTATATGTTTATTAGATACAAATCAACGAATATATCCTTCCAAAAATTTGTTTACTATCTCAATTTTCCCATCAGATTAAGGATGATAAGATGAGCTATGAGCTAACTGAGTACCAAGACAGGAAAATAATTATGTCCAAAAATTTCCAGTGAAAATGGGATTTCTGTCACTTACAATAATCTTTGGGTTTCCATGTAGATTTTGAATTGTTTCCATAAATGCAGTAGAAACTGTATTGGCTTTAAATGGATGAGATAATACACAAAAGTGTGCATACTTGGTAAGTTTTTCAACTACCACCATGATGACACTCTTTCCTTCGGACTTGGGTAAACCTATGATAAAATCCATTAAAAACTCCTCCCAATGTTGGCTTGGAACGGATAAAGGTTGTAATAGACCTGGGGTCTTAATTGTTTCAACTTTATTTTGTTGGAAAACCAAACATTCCACCACAAACTTTTTGAATATCAAATTTAAGGCCATCCCAAAAAATTCCTTCTTAACCCTGTGGCAAGTTTTTAAAAATCCTAAGTACCCTCCTAAGGGAGAGGTGTGCAATTCCATAATAACATTTAATAGGTATAAGTGATCTTTGTACCGTAACAAATCATTTTTCCAGCCAAATGTATCATATGTACTTCGATGTTGTTGTAACTTTTGAATGAGTTCCCACACTTCTTTGTCATTCTTCCATTCATCCACTGCTTCGTTTATCCAATCTAGTTGGATAATAGAAATGGTGCAAAGCAATGCTTCCACATCCTCATCCTTTCTTGAGAGTGCATCTTCCACAACATTTTGCTTCCATGTTTTTAGATGATTTCAAATTCATAACCCAACATTGTGACCCACTTTTGTTGCTCTTCAGAGGATAATTTTTGTTCTAAAAAGTATTTAAGGCTATCATGATCCGTTTTTAACTTGAAGTGTCTTCCCATTAGGTAGGTTCACCATTTCTTAAGTGCATGGAGTATTGCCAACATTTCCTTCTCATAAATAGCTTTGTGTAAAAACTTTCCCTTGATTGGATGACTTTCAAAAGCAATGGGTCTTTCATCTTGCATTAAAACAGCATCAATTCCATTTCTTGAAGCATCACATTCCACAATAAAGGTTTTTATGAAGTCCGGTGTAGCTAAGACTGGTGCTTGGCACATTTCCTCTTTAAGATGTTCAAAGGTCTTTGTTGCTTCTGGAGTCCATGAAAATGCATCTTTCTTCAATAATGTTGTTAGAGGTGCTGCTATTCTCCCATAATTCTTAACAAACTTTCGATAATACCCTGTTAACTTGAGAAATCCTCGAAGATGCTTTATGGATGTGGGGATTTTCCATTTCTTAATGGCTTTAATTTTGATAGGGTCTACCTTAACTCCTTAATGATATACAATATGACCCAGATATTCCACCTCTTGTACTCCAAAGAAACATTTGGATATTTTTGCATATTGTTGTGCCCTACAACAACCCCCCATTTCATATCACTAATATTCCAAAAACAATTATAATGTGAAATGGGTCCCTTTTTAATTTTTGTTTTTAAATTGGTATCAATTTAAGGTTCTATTTCGCAATGAGGCCTTTTAATAAAACCATTCAAAAAACCCCGATATAAAACGATTTACTTTCTTCATTGCGATAAAGCGATCGCAAGATCGCATATCGCAATGACAAAGAAAATATAATGTAAGGGACATATTGGTTTTCGCCGATGCGAAATCGCTATCGGATATCGGCAAAGCATAAAATGACACAAGTAATGATATTTTCTACCATGTGATGCGAAATCGGCAATCGGCAATTGACGATAACATCTAAAGCGCAACTAAGCTTCTCCTCATCCGATGCGATGCGATATTGCTATCGGCAATCGGTGATTCACCATGCCCTCATCCTAAGCGGTACTACCAATGATACCCGATACGATGCGATATGGATATCGGCGATCGGGGATTCCAAGAAAAACCAATGCAATAATTCAAACATTTCCCCGATGCCCGATTTCGCAAAAGGTAAAACGCACATTTCTCAAGGTAACAGTCATAAAGGCAGTTTGATTTGATTTATTCGTAATTAAGGCCATATCCTTTGGAAAAGCCACTCATCTGTGTTCAAACCGCCAAATAGCCCTCAACATGCTTCAAATAAATCATTTATCCATTAATCGAAGTGATTGTAATTAATAAGACTGACAAGCCGTAATGATCATTTGATAAGAAAACAGGCTTGAGGCCATCCACGTATTTTCTCCTTAGGCCACCTTAAGTCGAGTACTTACTGTGAATGCGCCAAGATATATATATACTTCATTCTGTTTGATTGATGATATTGTTGCATGTGTTGCACTTATCTTTCACTCTGCGCGGAATTCTTTCATGGAAACAGAAGAAAGAGGAATGGGAAAGAAATCCAAGAAGACTACAATGCCTACTGCTCCGCCAGCCGCAGGGCTAATTGTCGCTAATCCAACCGGGAAGAACAAAGGACTAATATTAGATAAAACATGCCTAGGACTCCCTAAGACCACTTGGCAGGGGATCTATAATTTGATTGAGGCTGAAGGGCCAATGGTGACCGAAGTGGAGATTTTATGCGACAATACCAGCAGGTCTGATGCCAATCTAAAAGACTTGGCTGATTCCTTCCTACAGAGAATAGCGGCCCGAGAGCAGGTTCTTCCTTACACAGATGTTGTAAGATGGGCACTCCAAGAACTCCCAATTGTTGATAAACTGTTTGAATCTACGGATGGGAGGGTTTTCGGCTCGTTTCGAGCCGAAGACCTACGGCTAATGTATCACCTGCCACGAGAAGAGAAGAAGTATAATGCTGCATTTTTGGAGAAGTTTCGAGAAGAAAACGAGAACGAATCTGAACCTATTCGAGACTGGAGACATAATCCAGCAAAACACAAACACGAGACCTCGGGTAAGTACTCAGTTGACTCCCTGTGTTCACCTTACTGTTATGCTGGAGTTTTGATGTGTAGGCTATGGGGAATGCATGACTCTGCCAATATCACCATAGAAATGGTTCCCCTAATAGAGGGAGCATGCAGTGGGGAAATCATGGACTGGGCGGATATATTGTCCGACAAGTTAGCCAAAGCCATTCTTGACTTCAGGTCTGGCTATCGTGTCACAGAAAGGGTTATTCCGCCATTTTACTATAGTGCATATATTATGGATGTGTTGTGTTTTAATTCTGAATTCCTGTACTGGGATGGAGGTGGACGTCACAAGACCCCACACCCATTCACATATATCATCGAAAACTTTGGAAGACTAGTTATAAGCACCACATGTACCAAATCTGCAACGGTTTAATGTTACCAATTCATTATTTAATTTTTAATAAGCCTGCCCCTAAAATGTCCGAGCAAGCAGTTGTAGATTTGACTGCAGTAGCGAGTTGGTTTGGGGAGGAGAAATTCACTTATATCAGAGTTTTTTGGCAGCGAGGATAAACCACATGTGTTACCACTCTACATCCCTGATAAGTTACTTGCCAGGGAGGTAGCCTATCAAATCAGCGCTAAAGGGGTTACCCAAACCCTGAAAAGGGCTAAAAAACATGTTTGGCCTTCTTTTCCACTGAGAATTGGAATGTATACACTGCATGAAATCAAGCATGCAGAGAAGGAAGCCGGGAAAATGAATTTTCTCACCTTGGCTACCCTGCCAAGGAGGCAGTACGATCCAAGAAAAATCGCTTACAATGCACTCGACCAGGCAAAATTGGCCAAGGTCGAGCACAAAGAAGACAAATTCGAAGACTTGTTCGTATCAGCCGAATCATTGTATCAAGTCAAGTTGCTTGCCCGAAATGTTTATAACGATGAAGGGCTAGTAGAGTTTAACAGAATCAGAGAACAGAGGTTGCAAACTCTGCCTCTAGACCTGTTAGCAACTGTACCGACAACCACCAGGTCAAGCGAGTCTGAACAACGACATAATACACCACCTCCTACTACATCAACACAGCAGGAGGAGACGCATAGCCAAAGGCAGGAGCCAACTCAGGAAAATGCACACCAACAAAAAGAAACCTAAACAAAGACCCAAGAGGAGAGCAGCTCTAAAGGCAACCAGGATCCATTAGCTGATCCAAATTTGCTCCAACAATGGAATCAATTCAGTACAATCATCAATAACTTAGAGTTCTCAAAAGATGGTGAGGTTTCAAAGGAAGGCGATACACAGGAAGCGACATCGAAACCGGTTTCAGGTGAAACCAGCGGCATACCCAAAACAAAAGGATTAGAGATAACTCCTAAAGATCCGACGGGGGAGATCGTTTTGCAAATTGAAGAAATCCCCCCTTTAGATATATTTTACAACCCCAAGCATAAAGTCGTCGTAAATCAGACAGAGGAAAAGGAGAAGAACTGATCAATCTTTCCCACTCCCTGAATCAACAGTAACGTGCAATGTTGTATGGAAAGAGATATTCAACCCCTCTGATGACTTAACCAGGCTATCAGAGTTCGCTGGAGCATTTTCGGTGGTGACTATTGATAAAGCAATGGAGGTGAGCAATTTGTTAAAATAAAAGGATCAGGATATCTCTTCTCTACAGGCGAGATTATCAGAAGTCCAGCAGAGGGCAGAGCAGGCCGAAAAAGAATTGCTAGCACAGCAGCAGAACAATAACCAGCTAGTCAAGCAATTACAAGAGCAAAAATAGAGGATAGATGAAGGTGCAGTGCAAAGGCAGAAGGAGTTATCAGTGGCACTGGAGCAGTTAAGAATATCAGCTGAGGGAGCAATAAAATCAAAAGACGAACAAATCGCTCAATTGACCACTCAAATTGAGCAAATGAAAAATCTCCCTAAGATAGATGAATTTAAAGAAGAAGTGCTCCAGCTAAATAAAGGATTGATTAATCAGGTTAAGTTGTTATATCAACATCTCATACGAGCAGAACCATTGTGTGAATTGTCAGCGTCTATAAGCGAAAAGGTAGAAAAAGCAAGGGCTGACTTGGATCAGGCAGAAGAAACACTGACAGACTTTATAGAATGGCAGGATTCAGATGTAGGTCGGGCAGCCAATCTACCAAGAATTCTAGAATCGCACAAAGAAATATTGTTCACAGAGTGGCAATCATAACTGATGAAAGCAGAAAGAGCGACTTCCAGATGCAGGACAATCAGTGGAAATTTAATTGAATTAGTAAATAATACAT
>APFE031143781.1:32224-53002 GCA_000404065.3 Pinus taeda | reverse complement strand
TCTATAACAGTTGCCCCCTAAAGCATGAGGTCGTTAATATTTTGATGTCGGGTGAAATGCTTTATCATGAGGATCCGAAGTTTTTTTGAGCTGGAAGGCGACCTGTAATAAGATACAATACAATACATTATCTTCATAATAATTTTCATGATATATCTGAGGTGGACATTCCCATGCTCAGCTTTATAAATTCATTTTCATGTACATAGGACAAACAACCATCTATGTAGCAGACTGATGATTCAGACGAAGTCATCATCCTTTGATTTGGATGATCATCTATTCAACAATGATGTACATTTGATGTCTTTATATTCCTGAATATATCATAGCCCGAATGGATGAAAATAGATCCGGGGTCTTCAAAACTCGTTCAATCTTCACTCGGAGTACAAGTCAATCCATGTGAAATATGTTCTGGAGTTGAACATGGAAAGACATCACCTAATTACTAGCCAATGATGTAAGCTATTAACAGGTGCGAGAGGAATCACCAATAATGATAATGACCCTCGAGGTACTGTAGTACAACTCACGTGGTGTGAATACATGAGTCGATGTCAAACACCACCCAAAATCTTTCGGTCGAAGGCCATTGATGTAAACCTATCGCTGGAAGTGAGAAACTTGCCATTGAGGCATGCAAGCTTCAAAGTACTGAAAGGGTTGTTCCTAAGTTGACTTCTTGAATAATGAGCTAATGTCAACAGGAAGTGACCCATCTTAGGAGGGCCTTAATGAATCCCACATCTATGACACAAAACAGAGCAAATGATTTTGTGGAGGTGAAAACAATCTGATGATACAAGGTTCAGGGTGGCGGTCATGAAAGAATGAAGCGTGAAGGTATTGTAGCAGATGAGATGTTAGTTGGGCTAGTGAATTCTCTAAGCGACTTCTCTTGAACATATCGGTGACACTAAAATGGATTGGTAGCGTTAACCCCAAAAAATGGATGGTACGAAGGACCAATGGTGATATGACTAGTGAATGGAATAACCCAACCTGACTCAATCATGGTGACGGAGTGAAAGTGTCATGTTCAAGATTGACTTGCTACCAATGAAGTTCTTCAAGTTTTCTTCCCAATTTTTCCCCAGTCATTGTTGACCACTACCTCTTTATTTTTGTCAAGCTTGAGGAGGATAACATATTCTTGTTCTATAATTTGCCCTTCGGGCAAACCTGTCGCTATGTTTTAGTGAGCCTAGTGACAGTGAAACTCACCCTTGTCTGTAATGGACAAGTTTGTCACTACTGTTTTAATGAGTTTAATGACAAAGATAACTTGATCCTTTTCAGTTTTAGAGAGTCTGAAAAGAGATGAAAAGGAAACTCCAGTAATCCTTTTTCGTAGTATAATCCCTTAAGTCTGAAAAAGTATAAAATAATACGAAAGGGATCACTTTTCTGATCACTTTAACGAGCTAAAAAAGACAAGCGCTTGATCTTTTTGTGTAATGATCCTCAGGTCTAAAAAGATTAAAATATAGAGGGATGGAACTTGCTCGACAATCTTTTTATATTTTACGAGTCTAAAAAGAGCTTAAAAGAGACTCATCTTTGAGGAACAAGTGATAGTTTCGGGTAGCAACTAGTTCCAGGTAAGGTTTGGAACTTTTCAATCACGGTAGTGTAAAGAAGATGGCTAACAGAATCACTCGTCGTAGTTGTTCCTCAAAAAGGTAAACAATCAAGTGGAGGCGTATGATCAGCTAAAAAGTGGAGGTGATGGTAAGAACACGACCAAGGCTCAAAAGCTAATAGTAATGCGATCACAAAGGCTATTTACTGATAGTGGGTTCATTTTTTAACAAGCTTGAACTCTGGGGGAACATATGATCATAACTAGGTTTATTTTTTAACGAGCTTGAACTTTGCGGAAACATTGCCCATGTTAGTCATATAATAAGGATGTCTCTCATCAAAAGGTTCATTTTTTAGGGAGCTTACCCCATGGCAAATTTGCTCCGGAGCCTTTTGTATGCAAGCTAGGAACGACCAACCTATGAGTTTAAAGGGTTGAGAGCCTACAAACTAAGAAAATAAAAGGTCAATTTTAACTTGCAAGCAAAAGGTTTCATACCCCCAGGTATAAGGAGAAGTAGGGTTTCCAGGTTACCATATGGAAGTTCTTGCATTAAAGCAAGGTTGTTTCGTTCACATTTACAGGCAAAACACTTCCTTGGCTCTGTCCATTGAAATAGACAAAGGTGAATGGTGGGAGCTTCTACTCACATAACCTTTGACGAGGGAATCCTTTTCCAGTCTAATCCCATTTTCCTAAATGGACGGGTGTGTCAGACTAGTCATATATCCTACGTGGAAACCTACCTTATATTTGGGGTTTTGCTGCCGAAGTAGACTAGCGCACATGCCCTGTGGGTTTAGTCACATTCACCAAATCACTCGCGCTCATAAAGTGGATGGACTGGAGGTTGATGAGACATTCCTTATGCAAAAAGACTAGTTAGGGATGGCACTTGACTAGTAGCTCTGTTTGAACTGGGAATGAAAGCTGGTCTACGAGCTGGAGCATTCTGCATTCATATGGGAAACAAATCACTCGAAAGTGTGAGGAAACAATAGCTCCCATGCTATAAATGTAGTCACACCCAAGGATTAGATTGTAATCTAATGGTCTTTGGACTACCATCATATTCAGATAAACGGTTTTCCTTCTCAAAGTTATAGACAAATTTGGAAGGATCCCTAACGGTCGACTAGTTCCTTTGTTGAAGCCTAACATATTTGAAATCTCGGGCAGAAGTGATGGCGAACCAAGTGCTTTCCAAGAAGTTGAGGAAAGGATACTCACAGAAGCCCCTTCATCTATGATAGTACCAGCCATGATCATTATGTAAGCTTGTACTATGATTCAAAATGGTACATTAAATGGCAGGCAGGGTCTCCCTAGTAGATTCCAATCGAAGGAAACGACTAGATTGCTTGGAGGAGGGACCGAATAAATGGCCATATGAATTGGTAGATTTCCCCCATGTTCATAGGATTATGTGTTAACAAAAAGAATTTGAACGGTGTCGTTCTCATTCCCTTTGGTGACTGTATCATCTGAAGGTGGACCTTTTGAAGACAAGATTGTGTCGTTTGCCATCTTGACCTGTTGACATTGGTCCGATGTGGAATCAGAGGGTTTATCTTCAGTGATAGGTGCTTCGACCGACAAAAAAGGTGTGTCAGTCGAATTTTCAACTAGCAATGGACTCGACAAGAGTTTCTTATATCCAAGAGGAAGTCGTTGTCGTGATATCCAAGACTCTTTTAGCTTTGTCTAGGAAAGGACAACGGTGGAGGGAATGATCTCCTTCACACAATCTACAAGGAAATTTAGACCTTCCTTTCTATCCATTGACTTCGTTTTCACTAATTGATGGTGTACTCTGAACATGATCGTCAGAGGTTGAAGACACCGGATTGTGCAAGCGGGGAGACCAGTCCCTCAAGATCCACAGGATGCAAGGACAATCTCGATGATAGTGGTCTCCTTTTCAAATGACATAGAGATTTAGGTTTGGATGTTGCAGTGTGTGTATTTTTTCCAGACGATGCATGGTTTCCCCCTTTCGTCGTTGGCTTCTTCTTCTTCTTCTCCTTCCCTTTCTTCTTCTTCTCAATTACTTGGTTTTTAGTGTTGCTAGTTTCACGAAGTGAAGAGGAAGAAGGAGAGGGAGACACAAACGAAGTGGAAGGTGGGGGAGAAACTCTAGTATCATCTGGTTGTTGATTTGATTGCTCAGGAACTACAGTGTTTTGAATGATAGAGGTCGAGAAAAGCCATACCATCAGGCCAATTGTAAGTCTTGGAAGGGACAATGTAGCCATATGTGGAGCACCAACATCTCCCCAAGAAGAGAAAGGACTAGGATTTCCCCCAAGGGGAAATCCTTGATTGGTGGACTCCATTTTCTCATCCTAAGACCAATGAGGGAACAATGATGTTATTCCGATTAAAATAAATTTTATGACGATTTGACACAACTTTCTTTTTCAATTTTAAAGAGTCAAGAGAAAGCTAAAGATGACTCTAGTCACCTTTGATTTTTAATGAGCCTGAAGTGACAAGTGCTCAGATGGACCTTTTCTTTTAAGGAGTCTGAAAAGGAACGAAAGTGACTACTCTGGAAATATAGACAGAGGGATTACCAAACCAATCGCAAAACTGTAGAATGCTTTTTACATATGGCGGTCAATCTTCCTGAATGTTGTGTTTAGTGCATTACGATCGATAGGGCAGCACACACGGCTTCCTAAGGATAAAGGATATAGCATATTGTGGTCTCCTAATATATAATTGATGGTACGTGGGAGCACAAGTCTGTACTGGCACTTTTCGTATCAAAGAGGAGGAATCACCCAACCTACAATGAAAACAATAGTTACCAGGATTTACGATGCTGGAATACGTCTCTAGCCTAGACTTCTAAATGTTGTGCGTTAGGTTCATTAAGGTTTATTTTACAATTGATCTTTCTTAAGAACTTTTCCTTTAAGGGTCATTGTGTGATGTAGATATACAATTCCTAAATATGCAATCTAAGATGATAAAAAGTTGTTTACTTTCTTTTTGCAATGAAAATCCTAGCTACTAAGGAAAGAGAAGTAAAATTCTTTCAACATAGAGCAGAGAGCACACACTAAGATGCATTGTCCTAAATCAATTTCCGCATGCAGTCTAAATGAAAATGCACATGCATGTGTTTTTTTTTTCTTTCAGTTTCCTTAATGTGTGAATGACAAAAAGAAAACTAAGTAAAAATCTGAACTATCTTTCCTCAAAGCGACACTTTAGCAATTTCTTTTCAAAAACCGAAAGGAAGATTTAGACGACACTTTCAATTTCGACTTGAAAACTAGTTTTGACACTTCAAAGAATTGATGATTAAAATCAAATACAATAGCAAAAGTGTAATCGACTATATAAAAGAGGAAGATTTTATGATACTCTTTTCTTTGACTGAGAACAACACTTGCGACACTTTCATATCAAAAGACGATAGTTCGATTAAGCTATTATTTGCAAAGGAGAACCGTAAATGATAAAAATTACATAAGAACACTCACAATTCTTTATCAATGGAGACTGAATAATGCAAAGGAAGAAAGTTTCAACAGTGATATACTAATCATAGGCAACGAAACTATTGAATAAAGCTGAAGACAATGAAGAAAAAACCAAAATTTGGAGGCAAAAACAGTTTCACTCAATAATTGCACTTGTAACATTGGGAAACAGCGATGCATCTCACCTGCAACACATGGGAGGTGCAGTGCATCTAGGTTGCCAATGAGAGATAGTGTGATGGTCTAGAGACGAGACTGAGCTTGGTTTTTACTCACAGTGTGCAGCTAAGTTCAAGGATTTAAGCTGAGCTAATGGTAGAAAGTAAACACAAAGTATAGGGGCTGATCTAATGAGGTTATTTGAGCTACCACCAAGGCACTTAGGATGTTTGCAAGTCAGATGTTTAGTTCATAAATTAACCCGGAGATTGATTGAAGCAATGTTGAGCTACTTTGCAGTTGCATAGCAAAAGCAGTTCAAAGGCTAGCTGGCTTAACTTCAAGCTCCGTCTGTAGTTTATAAAGCAAACAATAGTAACTAATAATCAAACTATTCACTCCCCAGTGGAGTCGCCATTTTGTTATTGGGAAAACTAGTGTACATTCAGAACTGCTAGTCCCACTAAGACGAGTAGCTATCTTAGAAACAAACAAACTAAAGTTACTTGTTTTTTCCTTTATGAGAGATAGATGAGAGAGAAGCAGAGAGTACCAACCTCAGCCTTTCACTCGGCTCCTTGCTTGTTTCCTCCCCCCTTTGATAGAGCTTCACCACTCTTTCCTCACTTGTCCCGCTTCAAATAACACGTGCAGAGTCAAAGCAGCATAATACCATCAAAGCATAGAGATCTATAACCATAAACAATATAGGATCAGAAGTATATTAACCATACAAATGCACACACCGATACAAGATTTAGAAATATACAAGAATATGGAGGAAAACTCAAATAGCTTTATTGATAGAAGTAGTATAAGAGAGGATTACAACCAAGTTGTCTGATCTAGCGCCATCCTCCCGGCATGAAAGCCCTCTTCACCTCATGAAAAGCTAGATCACCCAACAATACAATGTTTCATAGAGAAACCAACAACACTTCCTTACAAAATACAAAATTCCAGCCCCCGGATCTCTAGGATGAGGGATCCATATATAGATATTTGCAGGTGGGTGAATCAGCTTCTAGGATTTTGATTAGTGTTATTTCTCTAATAGTTCTTGGTTCCACTTGCAGATTTCATGATCTCTTACTCATCCCTAGGTGAATTCAGAGAGGCAAGTGTTAAATGCGCAGTTTCTAGAAGATTCTTTGGGTTTCCACCTAGCAAATTGCCTCTTCCATTTGTATGCTCTCGCTCATCGCACCCTACAGAAGGGTTTTTTAGTAGGAATCACACCCTCTATGTGTAACAGGTGAGATGCATCACACCCTCAACATAGAGTAGTCAGTATGGTCCAGTTTTTACCAGTTCTGAGCAGTTTTTCAGGGAGAACTTCTGGGAAATGAAGTAATCAGCTGACCTTGTTCCTTTAGGGTATGAAACAACACTTTTAGGGGTTTAGAAGCCCTTGGTTTATGGACATATGTGATTGGAGTTGCAGTGCCCAAATATGTATATAACATACCACCAAACAAATTTTTTGTTATGTGCCTATGGATAATTAATAATAAAAAATAAGTATTACCAAGCTTACAAAAAAAATAATAATTTAATAATAAGTTTGGTATTAAGATAGTGTTGAATATTAAGATTAATACTAGCATAATCATATTAATAAATGTGGTTGATATATTCAACCAGATTATTAGGTATATGGGAGGATGTATAAACTCTAATATTAAATATAGGGTTTATATTATAGGATTTAACATTAGGATTTATCATATTGGATTTACTATTAGAGTTTATTATATATGGTTTATAATAGTAGGATTTAAAATGTATATGGTTTAATATTATTTTTAAAATACTAATTTAAAATATTGGGCATTAATATTAGTATTTATAATATTGACATTTATAAATCTCTACCATAAACGTAATAATTATTAATGTGTTTATATACGCTTGTTATATATGTTAACTAATGTGTTTATATACACTTGTTATATATGTTAACTAATGTGTTTATATACACTTGTTATATATGTTAATGTGGTTGTGCTAGTTGTAAGCACAAATTACTTTCTTTTCTTTTAATCATTTAGATAAATTACATTTACCTAAATTCACATCCACACATCACACACATATTGTATTTCAAAAAATAGTGTTTTGTATTTAGATTATATATGTTATGTCTTGTTTTGATATATAAGAAAAAAAGATATATAATGAGTAAAGATATGTGATGTTTAATGGTCAATTTTATAATTAGTGCAATCATGTAAATTAAATAGCTAAGGAATATACTAAATTCACTACCACTTTACCATAATGATTCCTAATCTATAAATAAATTTTATTGCAATATCATGGTTTATCAATCTCACATGCCCAGAAAAACAATAACTTGTTTCATATAACACATGTTCATATGACATTTTTTAATCAATCAATTTAATTAAAAGGGGGAAAAATGACATAACTACTTTAGAGATAAGATTTGAGCATACTACTATGAATATTCAATATTGTTCCATAGTTAAATCCTTACCATCCACCTAATTATATTCCTATATTCTATATTTTTTCGTAGTTAAATCCTTACCATCCACCTAATTATTGATAATTAAATTAAAAGTCTTACTTCAAAATAGACACTATCAATGTAACTATGAAATTTTAATATTAATAAAAAAAATATATTCTTGTGTTTTTAATTAGATTTGGTAAAGAATTTTACATTTTGGAGAAAAAATTTACAATAAAAAATAGTTTTAGTCCACGTAGGTTAATTAAAAATTAATTATAGTATTTATTTATTTATAATAAAAAATATTAAAAATAAATATTCAATATACTATTTAAAAAAATATGATTATTTATCATTATTATTAAATATAAATCTTGATAATTAATTATACTAATGACAATAATAATAATCTAACTCTAACATGGGTGGCAGGAGTGGTAGGAGTTATCTCTCACCTTGATGAAGCAAGGGTGATTGAATTCACCTAGGGCATTGGGGAAGAAACTAACAACCAAGGGGAAATATAACATTATGGCAAGGACTGAACTTGGCATACACCATAGGTATTCATCATTTGATGGACTTTGGCAACTCAATGATCGTAATAAACTAGGTGGGAAAAGCAGGCAACCCCATGCAATTTCTGACCCCAATCTTACATAGAATAAAGCTTCTTTTGGAAAAAATTGAGAAGGAGTTCTATTGGAATTGGCCCAATTGAGAATAGATGACAGTGCACTAGAAAATAAACCAATTCCATGATTGTAAAATCTAAATATTATGGCATCGAGGTAACAAACATACAACCACCTAGGAATTGGAGGTAGAAGCATTTAATTCAAATGTACAGTGTAATTATCTCCCTAATAAATCCACTACATAACTACCTCATGTAGTGGAGACGAGCGATCATCATTAGAATATGCAACAACATATTCATATGGAACATGTTCATCATGTAGTGCTAGAGGCTGGACAGGTGGAGGCGGACATATTAAACTCTAGCAAATTATAAGTTGAGTGAGATAAAATTTACCATGGAAAAAAGTGTGTGTTCTCCTCAGTCATCTCATGTTGTAATGAAAAACATCCTTTTCATGATGGTAATGGATTTCAATATCTACTCACAGTCTAGGGATTATTGCAACATTAAAGGAGTAATTACATTTCATAAATGGAGGGAAGTGAACAATTGAAGATATAAAGAGCAAAACAATGATTCAGGGAAATTAAATTGTTATGCAATCAACTCACAAAGGAGAAGAAAAGATAGATCAATGACTTAAAAAGTATCCACTTCGAGGTGGAAACCTCCTGTACATTACACAAATGAACAATAATTGGATGATACAAATGATAACACTTCCTTGGTATATGTAGGATTCTAAGAGGTCACAATATAATCAAATTCTACATAACAATAATAATGTTAGGGTGCAACAATAAGAATAATGGGCTTCTATGCAACACAACAATAATAACATGGGATACATGGGGACAACAATAAAAATAGGGGGCTACACTAACATTATCAATAAAGGGAATATACTAGTATTATAGGGACCTAACATTCCCCTCTCCTTCAAAAAAGTGTTGTCCTCAATGCTTTATTAGTTCCAAATTCTTTTGTATAAAAATTGCATCCTCCCATGTATAATCTTCAATGAGTAAGTTCTTCCACTTAATGAGACACTCTGGAATTAATCAATTGCATAGTTGTCAAGTTCTTGTTCCCATGACTGCTTCAAGATCAAATATGTTTTTTCCTTCTTTGTCAAGTTATGGAAATATTGTGTGAATTGGGAGCTTGTCACAGTAACCTTCTTTAAGCATGAAACACGGAAATATGGGTGTATTTGGGAAGATGTAGGTAACTCCAATTTGTATGCCATAGTACCAATCTTTTGCAATACATTCTACGGACCATAGTACTTAGGTGATAATTTATTATCCTTCTTAGCTTTCTTGAGGGACATTTTTTTATATGGTTGTAGTCATAAAAACACCCAGTTCCCTACATCAAAATTTCTTTCACTACAATGTTGATCTACCTATTGTTTCATTCAATTCTGCTCCAAATTGAGGTTATCCTTTAAGAGTTAGAGAAATTATTGTTTATGCTCGATGTGATCTTCCACTCCCTGAGCCTTAGAATGTACTCTCAAATATGATGTGATGGATGGTGGTTGATATCCATAAAGTGCCATAACTGGGGTAATTTTTGGTACGGTATGGAAGGAAGTGTTATACCACCATTTAGCTAGAGGTAACTACTTGACCAATTGTGTTTGTTTATCATATACAAAGCAATGAAGATATCCTTCCAAAAAATTGTTCATTATCTTAGTTTTCCCATATGATTGAGGATGATATGATGAGTTATGAGCTAATTGAGAACCAAGACAAGAAAATAATTTAGTCCAAAAAAAATTCAGCGAAAATTGGATCTTTGTCACTTACAATAATCTTTGGGTTTCCATGTATCTTTTTAATTGTTTCCATAAATGTAGTAGCAACTGTACTAGATTTAAAATTATGAGATCATGCAAAAAAGTGTGCATAGTTGGTTCTATTAACTACTGCCACGATAACCCTATTTCCTTCAAACTTGGGTAAACCTATGGTAAAATACATTGAGACCTCCTCCCAACACTGACTTGGAGTGGCTAAAGGTTGTAACAAATCCATGATCTTAATTGTCTCAACTTTATTTTGTTAGAAAACCAAACATTCTGCCACAAAATTCTGAATATCAAGTTTAAGGTCATCCCAAAAAAATTTCTTCTTGACCCTGTGGTAAGATTTTAAAAAACCTGAGTGCCATCCTAAGGGGGAGGTGTGTAATTCCAAAATAATATTTTTCTTGAGTTGGGAATTGCTACAAAGATATAAGTGATATTTGTACCATAATGACTCATTTTTCTAGCTAAATGTATCAGAGGTATTGGGATCTTGTTGCAGCTTTTGAATGAGTGTCAACACCTCTTTGTCATTCTTCCATTCATCTCTTTCTTTGGTTATACAATCAGTTTGGATGATAGAAATTGCACAAAAAAATGCTTCCACATCTTCATCCTTTCTAGAGAGTTCATCCACAACAACATTTTGTTTCACTTTTTTGTAGATGATTTCAAGTCATAACCCAACATCTTGGTGACCCATTTTTGCTGCTCTTTTGAAGATAGTTTTTGTTCAAAAAAGTATTTAAGATTGTCAAAATATATTTTTACCTTGAAGTGTCTTCCCATTAGGTAAGGTCTCCATTTCTTTAGTGCAAGTAGTAGTTCCAACATTTCCTTCTCATAAATAGGTTTGTGTAAATAATTTCCTTTGATTGGACAACTTTCAAAAGAATTTGGTCTTCCTTCTTGCATTAAAACAACACCCATTACATTTCCTAAGGCATCACATTTCATAATAAAGGTTTTTGTGAAGTCTTGCATAGTTATGATCGGTGCTTGACACATTTCCTCTTTAAGATATTAAAAGGCCTTAGTTGCTTCTAGAGTTCAAGAAAATGCATCTTCCTTCAGTAATGTTGTTAGAGGTCTTGTTGGTTGGAAACAATGTTAATATTGAGACGGGGGTGAATCAATATTAAGGCTAATTTTATTTTTCATTCAAAATTAGCATCCATTATATGAAAGCAGCCTTTAATAAGCCATAACAACAATCATATAAATCAACATAATCATACACATCATGACCAGCAAACACATGAGACATGAAGGTTTTACGTGGAAACCCTTTCGGGAAGACCACCAAATCTTTTTGTTGTTATTGATGTAAAATAAGGGCACCTACTCTATAACGTCGATTTGTTTTTGAGCCACCACTCATAGGAAGCATCAAATCCTTTTTATTGTTTGCTAGCACCCACTAGTAGGAAGCACAAACTCCATCCATTTGTAGACACTTGTCTAGCTTACCAGAAGCACCATGTGAAGCACCGAATTCATAGAAATGTTGCAAGCACCAACTTGCAACTCTTTGGATTTATGCAAACACAAAATTTCAGGAGGCACCAACCCCTACGCCTTCTCAAGCACCCACTAGAGATGGAAGCACCAACTCCCTATATGTAGGCTCCAACCCACACTCAAACATGAATTCAATGTTCACTATTATTGATAACCACTCTACTTGATATCAGCTATGTTCTCTTCATCCCTTGGCCCACACAACACTCTGTCTCTGCTCACTCTATAGCAGCCTACCATCACCACCACAACATCATACTTCTCTTGGCCCTCTATCCACTACACACAACATCGCACTCTTGTCGGCCTTCTTCCTCTATGTAGGCACCTTCAGCCTTTTGCACAATAGCATTGGCTCTCTCTCGGGGTCTCTGCTTTTTTCTTAGGCAAATTCAAGCTTTCACAGAAGAACATGCTTACTTCTCCTCACACACAGTAGTGCACACTCAACAAAACACTCTCCACATAGTTCCCTCAACAATGTTGTGTTCCCCACTTTTCTCCTCTAATCTCATGGGTCTTGGTCCACTGTTGCACTCTACTCAATGTTGCCTCTACTACATTTTTCCATACTACCCAGGTGTACCTTTGCATGGCTCTCCATTATGTTGTTGCGCCTAACTAATACATTGTATTAAATCATGGCAATGGGATCTTGAGCATTCTCCATACTGAGAAATAAATCTTTATTCCATCTGTACACTCCAATGAGACCAATCATGAGGTCGGGAGACTGACTGCCAAAAATGCGCAAGGCACAGTCTGGGCTGTCAGGAGGTTGACTGATTACTGGAGCTGCACAATGCATAGTCCATCTTGGCTTATTGAGGACTGAAACTGCACAATGCGTAATTGCATTTAGCAGTGACATGCAACCAGGAAACTGCATTGCGCAGTTTCTGGGGCCAACAGGACACTGCCTCCAAGAGTTGCGCAATGCAAGCCTGGAGGTCAATGCCTGACTAGGCTTTCACAATTTATGGAGGGAAGGAAGAGTCTTCACTTCTAGAAATGTGTAGTGCTAGCCAGGTAAGGCACGGTCCGGGCCAAGGCAATCTAGTCTAGCTGATGGGTGACTAAAAACATGAGAAGCCTGAATGCATGGTGAGATGAGTGAAAATGAGAGTGAATGATCATTCATGCAAACAACAAGTGCATGATTCAAAAAATAGGAAATCATGCACATGTGTGAAGTGAGTCACCACAATGGTGATCCTCTGTGCAAAATAGTTTCATGCATGCGATAGTAGTGAGATGCAAACGAAAACTGAAACCGTGCTAGTTATAAGCTAGTATGCATGCAAATGAAAGCGAGCGCTCATTGAAATCAAGCAGACAACATTGATACAAAGAAAAACACAAAAAGTGCCAGAAATGTAGCGCAAGTCATGAGTAGCGAGCTTACCCCAAGACAGTTGAGTTGAATGTGCCAACGACTGTAATGTGGGATGCCAGAGCTGCAAGGTTTATGTGAGGAATGAGCTCTACAGTGTCCAATTTATGAGCTTTGATAAGATCAAGGTTGGGACGTGCATGCCACAAATCTCGGAAAAGCGACACTTGGTGGGAGGTTTCTAAGATGATACTTTCATGTAACCTGTAGCTGCTAAAAATAGATCTTTGAATCAAGGGATGCCTTTGCATGCTACCTTGGGAGGAGCATCCCATGCATGCAAATCAATTTTGCTTTGTCTCGGAGGGAACTGGTCAACTTAACTACACATGCAACAGTCTACTTAGCTGGGAGGAAAAAATGCACATTTCTGGGAGGGAGTTGGGTTGGCTGCTCAGTGGGATTTTGCAATTTCTGGGTAGATCAACTGACTGCTACCTAGGATTGCGTAATTTCTCAGTTGAGTAGTCTTGCTGGGAGGAATTGCGCAATTTTCCTAGTGAATAGTGATAGCTAGATTTGCATAATTCTGGAGCTGAGCAGGCTTCCAGACATAATTGCGCAATTTCTGGAGGGAAGGCTGGTTCCCCTCCAAAATTGTGAAATTTCTTGAGGGAGCTGCTCATCTTGCAGCTAGACCAAGTCTGGTGAAACAGCCTCTGTGGAGGATGCAACAAGATTTGATGGATAGGTTGTCATTCTGTAAGAAAATCACTGAAGCTTGTGTACTTAACAAGGTAAGACATGTTGTTGTGAAAGGTTGGTAGGGAGGCTCCAAAATAAAGCTAAGGAAAAATTTTGGAGGGTGGTTGTAGTTGCTACAATACTTCACGACACACTGGTAGAACTCAAGCTCTCTGAATGAACTTTGTTCGTGAAAAGCAAGTCTAACACCTTCGGAAGTATTGTTCGGTTCTCAATTTGTCTTGGTTTAAAGACTTCCTTGATTGTAATATGTAGCATATGCCAAGCTCTTGGTCAATTGACACACATTCCAAGCCAAGTCAACACAACTTTTTCGATTGGGATTGAGGGGTCTATTGCTGCACAAGCAGTATAGTCGTCAGAGTCTTAGTTTCATCTTTGGTGTTGCTCCGCTACCAATAGGCATGGACAATACCCTGGGTAAGTCACGTAGCAACATATGCATCGTTCCACTGCCAGCGAGCCTGGTCAGTACCCCGACAGAGTTACTTGCATCACCTCTCTATGTAGGAAGCCTTTCTCTTCTTTCGCCTTATTCATTTTCATTTTTTTCATTTTTCACTTTTCATTATTTCATTTTTTTCATAATTGTGTGTAGCACTTATTCATTTCAGGGGAGGAAGAGCAATCCTGACTATTGAGAGAAAAAGACATTGTTCCTTCAGAGAAGTAGTTTATTATATACCTCTGACGTGCTTGTTAGGTTTTCCCCCTCACCTTACTCTACTAGACTAAGCTGACAATGGTTAACCAAAAAGCAACCGACTAGAGTAGGTGACACTAGTTAGTGCGCAATCGTTGTGCTTTCACCAAGATTCATTTTGAACGGTATGCATTTTCCATCGATGTATCATGGGCTGAAGACAACAAGTTCTTACATAAGAGAGCAGACAACAAATAACCAAATGTTGATAGTTGTACAAGTCCTCTTGTACTTAACCCAGCTTGTTTCAAGAGTTGCACACAGCCCATGTGAAACTAACCTATAGACAATAACAAGCAAACAAACCAAAAACCAAAGCAAGAAGCAGAAGAAAATGCGAAACAAAAGTGAGTAAGCAAATGAACAAGAAAGAAAACAAACACATGAAGAAAGAAGCAAATATGCATGCAAGAAAACAACTCAAAAAAAACACTACTCCTACTCCTAAGCTAACAGTGCATGGGTCATCTCACGAGAAATGATGCTTCCAATGCAGCCACCAGCGCATTGGTTGACCCATGTTGGTGAAGGCATGGTTCGTGAACAACACAACTGTGCGAACCAACAAATGTGAAAGATAGAACAATGAAGGAAAACACACTCCAAGCTTACAAGCATCCACAAAACAAAAATGAGTGAAAGCGCATGACATGCACTTTGTGGACTTGCCGTGGTATTGAGCTACATTGTGTGTAGATGTTGAGTGTATGCATTCTCTTGACTGTACATGCAAGAAAACGTGAGAAAGGTAGACAACTTACGTTGTGCATGTGTGCTTGTTGTGTAAGATTCCTCCAAGGCATGAATGATGGGATCATGTAGTTCGAGTGGAGGAAGCGAAATCTAAGTGTTTGGTTGATCTTTAATGCAAATCAGAGAGTGATGAGGAGCCTTGAGTGTTTCAACAATTTCCTGATCAGAAGTGAAACCAACCTTAAGATAGCGAGGGCTTGACATAACCATCAACGCGGGCTGAAGTGCCTCGACAGTCTGTGAGGTTTCAACTTCGTTGACAAATGAATTGTTGTAGACCAGTGTCTTAGATAGATTAACAACGATTGAATCAACATCATGATTAGATGAAGAAGTGGAGAGATCATGACAACCAAGATCAGAAAATTCAGGATGTTTTTCGATATCCTCATGATTTGATGAATTGTTCAGAAGGGTAGATGAGAAGCAAGGATGTTCACCCTCTATGTTTTCAAAAGTGATAGATGACAATTTGAAGGATTTTAAGAGGAAGATGTGTCCTCTCCACACTGTAATGATAGACTGACATCCGATGTTTCCTGTGAATGATCGGAAGTAGAAACCTCGAGAAATGAGTTTTCACATGGGAAATTAGTAGTGGCAGAATCACAAGGGATGTCAGGATAAAGTGGATGAGGTCTGGATGGAAGGGAGTCATCCTTCACCACGGGTTCTTCTTTAGATTCTTGCACACACTCATCATGAATGATGGGACAGGCTGGCTTCATAACACCAACTCCGTTGAGGAGTTTGGAATAGAAGAACACAAGACAGTACAATCTAGAGGACCAACAGAATGCAGAGAGAGGTTGAGGGAATGAATCCACGTGACAAACAACATGCTTGCAAGCCAAATCTGTGTAGATCTCAAGATCAGGTGGGGTGGAGTATGTGATAGTTCAATAGATGTGTGTGCATGATCTCCTACATCACTCTGCAGTGGTGGAGCTGTTTGATGGGGTGAAGGCAAACAATCAATTGTGATAGCAACTATGCCTGATTATGATTGCACAGATCCATCACCGAAGTTTGCTGAGCGGGGTTTGGATATGCAGAGAAAATACTCAAATCTCCCATAAATAAATTCTCAATCAATTTCATCTTTGGGAAATCAGTATGCAAGATTACAAAAGCATTTGTAAAACTGATCAACGGATTCATTGGGTTCTTTTTGTAATTTCAGAATTTCTTGATCGAGTGCTTTATGGTTAAAGTGATTGAAACCACGGTCTATCTCTGTGACCAGATGAGCAAGAGAATGAATAGATTCTTTTGGCAGCGTGGCACACTAGTGCATGGGGTGCCCTTGAAGCGTGTAGATGAACAACGCGGAGGACATGTACTCTTGAAATATTCCATGTCTTTTGCATGCATCTACAATGCTGACCGCGTGCCTAACCAAGGCTACGTGGCATCCACCATCGAAGGTTTTATGTGACAAGTTATCCGAGAATGTTTCCAAGATAATGAAGTCGTTTCCATAGGACATACACTCTGAAAGAGCAACTCTATAGTTAGTCATGACAGATATGTAGAGATTCAAAACAAATGTGAGGACTCTACTTGTCATCTTTCCCTCCTTCTAGAGCCAAAATGTTGAGGGTGTTGGACCCGCCAACATGTAAGGGGATCTCCCTGGTAAGAAGTCCCAATTAGACATCAAACCATTTTGTGTGGGAGCCCCAGAAGTGGGTCGTACTCTAATGCTTTGATCAGAACTTCGCACAGAGGCAAGTAAGATGTCCCTATTGGTAGCAACGGTGTGACAGTTGTAACAAGCAAAGGAAGGTGCATGAGAGGTTCAAACACACAAGGTTGAGATGAGTGTGCCCTTTGGAAACCTATGATAGAAAGGAGTTAAGAAGGGAACACACAAGTGAAGATGCATCACAAGTTGGAAAATAAGTTAGAGAGAAATCCAAAGTGATATTTAAACCAACAACACATTTTAGAAAGATTCGTACATACTTATACATAATAGTACATACATGCAGGCATAAGTAAACAAATACATATATCATTTAGAGTAAACCAGATAGCATAGAATACAATACACCATACGCAAGAAATGTGTTGGCTTTGTTATATTAAGAAGTGTAAGTTCCAGTCATACGATACATCCATGTATAACCACTAGTTCCGATAGCGAAATGTTACAACCAGAATTGCCTGCTCCTCCAAAGAGATATACTAGCTCTGCACAGTGGAGAAGCCAAGGCTCATTACAATACTTTGCAAGCTCTCTCTAAGATAGTCTTATTGGAAGCTTGGCTGACCAAAAGTCTTTACAAAGAGTTATGAGGGACTATTTATAGCAAAGGGTGGGGTGGCCCTTGACATTCCCCTTTGTGGCAGTTCATCTACCCTCATGACTCTTCATCTACTCTATGACTGTTACATCTAACTATCGACACTTGAGCTTCCACTTCATAAGACGTTACATTACAATGCACATGTTCCCATGTGAGACAAAATGGCTTGAGCAAGCCATGCAAGACATCATTGACACTTCGTCCATTGTGGTGAGAGCAACTCTTTTACATGCTTGTGATGGTGAAGGTGGTGAGCTGATGCCAAGCTTGGTCATCCATGATGGTGTGCATGCTCTCCATGGTGACATATTGTTGAAGCGAACTCTTGCCTCCATTGCATCTGGGTGCATTGGTATGGCTCCTCTATCCAACTAGTTTTCTAGCATGCACATGGTCTTCTTAGGTGTGAATGAACCGCCAACACACTGATGCATAGTGTTTGTGCTAATCTTCGAGTGTTTACTGGTGGTCATGCACATCAACTGTCAACTACATGTTCAACTCCAATTGGACTTGCTTCTTGTCTTTGCCTCGGTGAGTGTGCCAAATGGGTTAGATCGCATGTGTGCTAAAAATGACATGCATGCTGCTGAATCCCCTTGCATGTGATCAACAAAACCACTCACCATGTCTGCTCCGTGCCAGCTACTGGGATGAATCTATAACTTGTACTGACACAGTGTCATCCTTCTGCACTTGTTCTTGTTGCAACTCACTCTCTTGTCTATGCAACTCCTATTCTTCCTTGAGTTACTACTTGAGCACATGGAACTCCTTCTATGTTCTATTCTCTACCTTCGCGTGATCTTCATGTCATGTCATCACCTCATAGCCTGAGTCTCCAAAGTTTCTTTCACCACAAGTAGATCTGCTTAAGCTTGCAACTTTGTTCTGCCTTTGTGTTGTTAACAACTTTCCTCTTGTGTTCGTTGCATCAGGTATGCTGCCTTTAGCTGATGTTGATAGTGTTTCTTACTAGGATGCTACTACCATCATATATTGATGTCCTTATCTATGAACAACTTGATGTCTTCATGGGTAGGAAAGTTCATAGACACTTGATTGACTTCATCCTTAAGCGTGCTCTGAATGGTGTCATCGACTCTGCTCTCCTGGAAACCATTGTACCTATGCTGTTGAGAGGCAGATGAACACCTACAATACCTGGAGACATGGAAACACTCATGCAAAGCAATATGTTAAACGGAAACAAAAATGAACTTGAGAACTGACTTGCAACATACCTATGTGACTGATCATGAAGGTCACGCAATTTCCACTGGGAGGTTGGGAGACTGACTGCCAAAACTACGCAAGACATAGTCTAGGCTATCAGGAGGCTGACTGATTGCTAGAACTGCATAATGCATAGTCCATCTTGGCCTTCTGAGAACTAGAATTGTGCAATACGTAATTGTAGTTAGCAGTGACATGCAATAAGCAAACTGCATTGTGTAGTTTATGGGGCCAACAGGACACTGCCTCCAAGAATTGCTTAACGCAAGCCTAGAGGTCAGTGCCTGGCTAGGCTTGTGCAATTTCTAGAGGGAAGGCAGAGTCTTTGCTTCCATAAATGTGTAGTGCTAACCGGGCAAGGCATAGTCTAGGCCAAGGCAACCTAGTCTGTCCAACGAGTGACTGAAAACATGAGAAGCCTTTGTTATGAAACCAGCTCAAGAAAAGATAGAAAAGATAGATCAACGCCTTAGAATTGAGCCTCTTCGAGGGGGCAACCTCCTTTACATTACATAAATGAACAATTCTTGGATAATTCAAATGATAAAACCTCCTTTCTATATATAGGAGTCTAAGGAGTCACAATATAACCCAGCCGACCTAACAATAATAATATAAAGCCACAAAAATAACAATAGAGGGATTCTATGGGGCACAATAATAACAATATGGGGACAATAGGGGCACAAAATATTAATAAGGGGGTACAACTACAATATTAATGGGGTATCACTAGTATTATAGGGACCCAACATGCCCCTCTCCTTCAAAAAAGTGTTGTCCTCAATGCTTAAGTAGTTCTGGATGCTTCTATATAAAATTCCCATCCTCCCATGTGGAATCTTTAGTAGATAAGTTCTTCCACTTGATAAGATACTCTGAAATTGATCAATTTTGTAGCTGTCGAGTTCTTGTTTCTGTGACTTCTTCTGGTTCCAATATAATTTTTCCTTCCTCGTCAAGTTCTGGAAATATTGTTTGAACTGGGAGCTTATCGCCTATAACCTTCTTTAAACATGAAACATGGAAAACTGGGTGCAATCGAGAACCTGTAGGAAGCTCTAATTTGTATGCCATAGTACCAATCTTTTGCAACACCTTGTACGGACCATAATACTTTGGTGATAATTTATTATCCTTCTTAGCTTGCTTGAGGGACAATAGCTTATATGGTTGTAGCCTTAAGATACCCAATCACCTACATCAAAACTTCTTTCACTGCGATGTTAATCTGCCTATTGTTTCATTCTATTCTGTGCCAACACGAGGTTATCCTTTAAGAGTTGGAGGACTTGTTGTTGATGTTCGATGTGATGTTCCACTGCTTGAACCTTAGAATTTTCTCTTAAATATGATGTGATGGATGGTGGCCGATACCCATAAAGTGCCATAAATGGGGTCATTTTTGTTGCTGTATGGAAGGAAGTGTTATACCACCATTCAGCCAAATGCAACCATTTGATCCATTGTGTCTGTTTATCCGATACAAAGCAACGAAGATATCCTTCCAAACATTTGTTTACTATCTCAGTTTGCCCATCAGATCGAGGATGATAATATGAGCTATGAGCTAACTGAGTACCAAGACAAGAAAATAATTCTGTCCAAAAATTCTAGTGAAAATGGGATCTCTATCACTTACAATAATCTTTTGTTTTCCATGTAGCTTTTGAATTGTTTCCATAAATGCAGTAGAAACTGTACTGGCTTTAAATGGATGTGATAATGCACAAAAGTGTGCATACTTGGTAAGTCTGTCAACTACCACCATGATGACACTCCTTCCCTCAGACTTGGGTAAACCTGTGATAAAATCCATTGAAACTCCTCCCAACGTTGGCTTGGAATGGATAAAGGTTGTAATAGACCAGGTGTCTTAATTGTTTCAATTTTATTTTGTTGGCAAACCAAACATTCCACCACAAACTTTTGAATATCTGATTTAAGGCCATCCCAAAAAAATTCCTTCTTAACCC
>APFE031143778.1:0-15282 GCA_000404065.3 Pinus taeda | reverse complement strand
TGGTACACATGGATAGGAAGCGGGTCATAAGCGGTCCACTTCCATCCCATAATGGGAAATTTAAAACTAAAACATAGTGCGTCCATTAGAAAAGTGATCTTGAAAAATGGGGGATAAATCCTTAAAGAGAGACTTCTCTTTCTTCTATATTCCATAATGGCTTTTGCCAAATTATTAGACAAAATTTGAGCCCAATTCATTATCGTTGCGTTCACGGTTGCATCTATTAATGGAAGCCATTCCGTTGAAAATTTGGTGCTATTGGGTTTACCAAACAATCTACATAGCATGATTGCTGCAAAACTATAAGGGGGAGATATAGGTGCTGTAGAATACATACCTGTCTTATCCCGTTTGAGCTTGCCTTCGCTTGCTGTCCAGGTTCGCTTGACGTCTGCCGAGTCTTCATTCTCCTTAGAAAATTTCTCGAGGAACTATTTATTGTAGAGCTTCTATGGCTCTGGTAAATGGTACATTAGCCGTAGGCTGTCTGCCGAAAAAGATCCCATAACCTCTTGCCTATGATTCTTGAATTCTCTATCTGAGATGTCCACCACATCAATTATCCACTTGACCATATCTGTGTATGGGATTATCTTTGGTCTTGCGGCTATGCGGTGTAGCAATGAGCACACTATCTCAAAGTAGGAGGCGTCAAAGGAAACATGAGCATCGGCAGTGTCCTTGGTTTTTCTTCTTCTAACAAATCATACATGGCCTCCTAAGTTGAAGTTTCTATGTCTCTGCTGCATGTAGTATCAGAGAAAAGAGGGATCATCTCTGACTTTTCAGATGCAGTTGCCTTTCCCCTCTTTGCCATTGCTTCTACCGACTCTTCCTGCGGATTTTTCCTGAAATGGGGCAAAGTGGAAGATATCAAATAGACGCAAACTAGAATGAAAATGAGGATGAATGATACAGGTAACCTTGAAAAGGTGGCAAGAAAGGAGTTTTAATTAAACGCAGATGAAAAGATATCGTATCACATCGAGCTGCTTTTCAACATAAATGCCATTAACCCATACTAAATATCCACTAATGGTTCCTTATCGCTACCTTTATTGCTCATTAATGTTTTGCATCATAAAATGGGAAGGAAAACTTTTAAGGCAACGAGCTTTAGTTTGCGAGAATGCCGATTTTGCAATTGCGATGCAATATCGCAAATCGCATTATCGCATAATTGATGGTGCACTTTCTTAGAGTTCCTTAGGTTCCTGCGGGATGCGAGATGTGGTGTGTTCTTTATTGTTTAAAGCGTAGCTTGTTTGATGGAATTTTCACCTTATAAAGCGTTTTTTTTGTTGCGTGGCGGATTTAAGTGCTACTATATGACAGGCTTTAAGCTAGTCCTCACATTTCGCAACATCGTGCGATTCGTAAGTTTTAAGGCCTTTCTTAAGTGTTTCTGATGCGATGCGATAAGGTTGACCGCCTCATTGAAATATCGCATTTTGCATGTTTCAACACGTTTCATGAGAGTGCGCCCTTTGTGAATGGCCATATGCGATACGAGATTTTGTTTTAATAGGAAATGCCTTAGGCCTTATTTTTAAATGAAAAAGCCTAATGATATTAAGTTTAAGCACGGTGATTCCTTTTGATTGCGTTTCGTGTGTTTTGCTTGTTAACAAGGCTCTTGACACACTTGGTCTAGTGGTATGCGAAAATGCAAATATTTGCTAGTTTTCAAAGGGTTTTGGCTTGATATCTTGCTTTATCCAAAAATTTAAAGGAAAGTGTCTAAATACTAATTTTTTTTTGGAAGGATTTTTATCAAGGGTCCCCATTTATTAATAGAATATTAGCTATTATATTAATAAATGGGGGGGGGGGTTGCTAAATAGCACAACACAATCCCAAAGAGAAATTCGAATTTGTTGGATGGAGCTCTAATGCCAAGTGTAAAAATCGAATTCTGGCAAGTGGACATCATTTTCTTCTTCCCTTGTGTGCCAAATTCGAATTTTATGATGGAATGACAAGTGTATATGGGTGGTAAGTTGGTAACCCATGTGGGGACAATTTCCCACAAAAATCTCCACCAAATATTATCCCAAATCCTCCCAGATGTGCATTAACTTTACAAATTCGAATTTCCAAGTAAGCAATTTTTTAATGCCAGAAATTCGATTTTATTTGAGCACGTCCTTTCCTTGATTTTAGGAGTCCACATCACCTTGAGACTTCACTTTAACTCCCCCATAATTTTCCATGTCATTTCCACAACATTTAACATGTCTGGATATTTATTTTTCTCCATTTATTTAATTTCTGGCTTAATTAATCCCCAGATTTCCCATTAAACTTAGGAAAAGTGGGGTTTGAGGGTTAAAAACACATTTTTAGCACCTTAAAGTGTGTGATAGTGGAAACTTGAGGGTGAGAGGTGTAATTTTGATTACTCATACCCCATACAACTTCTCTAGACTACACTTATTACAATTTAAATACAATTTTATTTGCAATATTTGACCTGCGGGGAATCTAAAAAACTGCCTCTGAAAAAGAAGGGATAATTAACCAGATAACAAAAACACTCCAAGGTGTACACGTTTTATGATTGAGTCCCAACATCCTAGGCCTGTTACAAATTCATAAACTCATCATTACTAGTATCACTTATTACAATTTCCCGACGGGTGTGGCATCTGGGTACAAGAAAGATGATGAGAAAATAGAAGTAGAGTTAGAAAAACTTTGTTGACTGATGATATATGATGGTACAACTGTCTTCTGGATCTTCCTTAGGCGTGGAGTCTTCATCTAATCATCAGGTGCCACTCCAGTGGTCAACAGGACCATGGACCATTGGCAATGTGTTGAAGATCAACATTCAACCTTGTTTTTGGGTAAGGTTCATTGGAGAGCTACTTCTTTTAGATATTCTTCTAGCGCTTTCTTATTTTTCAAGAATTTGGCACTGTCTCAGAGGGACTACATCATTCGTCATTTGGAGACTAAGGTGCAAGTATGTTTTTGCTGATTTGGTTGATTTTCAATATTTCTATAGTGTTTGGTATGAAGAGTTTCATATATAATTGCTTTCTAAAGGATATCTTTCATGAAAGATGCTTTAGCCTATCATGATTTTTTTTAAAATTTTTTATTCTGAACTAGTGTCACTAAGGAAGAGGGTATGACTAATCATTGTATGAACCCATCTGTTTTTATTTTGTGCTTTGTAGATATCTTGCTATTAATATTAGACGCATTATGTAGAAGAAGGTTATAGTATCTCTCTACCACAACAAAATGGTGTGGTTGAGAGGAAGAATAGAACCATTATGGAAGCAGTCAAAGCCATGCTGCATGATCAAAAGCTACAAAAGTTTATGTGGGGAGAAGGTGCAAATACATCTGTTTATTTGCAAAACAAAACTGATCATTAGGCCTTAAACAAGAAGACTCTTGAAGAAGTCTTCACTGGTAAAAGGCCTGAGGTGAGTCATTTGAGAATGTTTGGCTGTCCTATATACTTCCATGTACCAAAAGAGAAAATGAACAAATTGGAAGCTTCAGGTAAGAAATGTACGTTTGTTGGTTATCGTGATAATTGAAAAGCTTATAGAATTTATGTACGTGGTCAAATAGCTATAGAGATTAGCAGAGACGTAACATTTGATGAAGATGCAACTCTTAGAAAAGCAAGATACTACCCCTGCCATTGCTGAAAGACAAGCTGTTAATGAAAAATATGTTGTATCTGAGTTTGAACTGAAACCTAAGAATGAACTTGCTGATAACCAAATGGGTTCCATTGATCCTTTCGATCCTCCACAACATGATCCTCCTACCAGAAAGTACCACTATGGCTGCGAGATACCTTGCAAGATGCTGAACAACATGCTGCCCTAGGAGGAATGCTCAGAGGAAGTAAGAAGTCATGTCGGTTTCAAGAATATGTTGCTGCCATAAGCAACATCATTTAGGCATAAGCATGCACCTTAGAAGAAGTTGCAAAAGGACAAGTTTGGAAAGATGCCATGATCGAAGAATACGAGTACATCATCCAAAATGATGTCTGGGAAGTGGTTCCTAGACCTCAAGGTAAATTTGTGGTCACTTCCAAATGGTTTTTTATGATTAAACATGGTGTAGATGGTAGTATTGAAAAATATAAGGCTATATTTGTAACTAGAGGTTTCTCTCCGAAAGGGGGAATATATTATGATAAGATTTTTGATTGTCACTTCCAAATGGCTTTTTATGATTAAACATGGTGTAGATGGTAGTATTGAAGAATATAAGGCTAGATTTGTAGCTAGAGGTTTCTGTTCGAAAGAGGGAATATTTTACAATAAGATTTTTGTACCTGTAGCTCGATATATGGGGGTACAATTTGACTTATTTCCCATGGTGATCTGGAAGTTCATCCTTTTTTCTTGATAATTCGAAAAACGTTCTCGTATTCCTGTCATATGCCAGGAAGCTCCACTATCTATATACCAAACCTCAAAGGAGGCAGAACTTGCTAGGCAAATGACTTCTTCTTCCAGTCTGGAAGTTAACATAGAAAAATCATGATCCACGTTTTTCGTGCTCTCTTCTTTCTCTAGAGATTTGCGTGAGTCCCTTTGAGTTGATGCCCTGACATCATGTTCCTTACTCATAGCAGATTCTTTAATCCTATTGCCCGATCTCAACTCTGATACCATGTGAAAATTTCGAACATGAAATTCTACTGCAGTAACTGCTTTATTTCTCCTACTTATTTTCCACAATAAGTCATTTACAAAACCCTTCAGTAAACATTAAAATAAATTCTAGTGTAGCTATCACATAATAACATAGAGAAAAATAACAGTGATATACAAGCACAAGAATCAATCACATCAACACAGTGATTTTTGGACAATTGTCCCTGGAAAAACCTAATGTGGGAAAACCGGTGCAACAAATGAGGTTCATTTGTTAATCTTCAACAACAATCTCTTTACACAGAAAGATTCTACAAAACACTGAGACACTTCTGAGAGAAAACACCTGAGACAATTTTTCTCCTCCTCCCGGAGAAGTTCTAACACCCTGGAGACCCTCTACCCTCCTCCGCGTCACTTCTGCATCAGCCAGCGTGAGGATTGCATGTCCAGCTGCACTGTCTCACTGATCTTCCCTTTGCGCTGTCTCTTAGACCCTTTGTGTCACCTCTTCATCAGTCTCTGACTGATGCTGATACCCTCTTCTTCCTTCCCCCTGCTACTCTCCCTCTGAAATCAAACTTCTTCTCCTTGAGAATCGATTTCCCTCAGGTTACTGAGTATTTGCCCAGTGTGTCTCCAAATGAATCTCAAGTTTTCTCTTATACTTTTCCTGTTGATGAATCAACGATTGAGATTAAGTCTTTAATCAACGACTAAGATTAAAATAGACTTGATCCTTGTCTCTTAGAAGCTTCTCACCCATATCTTTATTAATACCCATTAATATTTTTATTTTCTTAAGTTTAGACTTAGTAACCCCATTAAAAATATTAATTATTTCAATAACTCATCATTCAGGTGGAATTTCTCCAAACGATTTCTGAGTCTCAGAGATCTCATGAATATTAGCCCCTGCACAAAATTTCGGAGCTAGATCACATCCGATGCCGTCCAAAATCAACATTAAGGCCTCTAACGAAACATATGAAAAGACATGTCGTTTGGATTTACTTCAAGTCGGCCTACTTGAAAAATCCAATAATAATTATGTCAATTTCAAAATTCATTTCTCCCAAACGACAACTCGGATTTGAATGATTTTCGATGCGTTGGAATCGTCTTTCCGAACACCATCATTCTCATCCATCACATGCTTTGAATCCATCATGGTTTTACCCCGAAACACGATGGGTGCCAAACCCCATATTTGGGTTCCAAGCCCACAAGATGCCCTTGTGGTGCTTTGCCCTCCAAACCCTAAACCCTCAGGCTTGGAGTGCCTCCCTAGCTATACAACAACACTAGATCCTTCATATCGAATTTGACCGCCAAAATTTTCTTACACTCTTGCATTCTTTCTTCCTTACCAGTTATTAGAAGATTATCTACATATAGAAGAATGACGATAGGTTCATCATTCTCTACTTTGATGTAGAGATTGGGATATGCCGTGCTTTTTGTGAAACCCAACCTTTGCAAGTATGCGTCTATTCTAGCATACCATGCCCTAGGAGCTTGCTTGAGGCCATAAAGTACCTTCTTCAATATGCAAACATGAGTTTCTCTATCCTTTACTTCGAATCCCAATGGTTGTTCTATGTAGACTTCTTCATCTATGGTACCATTCAAGAACGCTGTTTTGACATCCATTTGATGTACCTTCCATCCCATTGATGTCGCCAGATATATTAGCGATCAATGTTGCGAAAATCGTATCGGGATAATATTGTTGAGGGAAATAATCGGGAAAAAATCGGAAAAAATTGTAAAAATCGGGAAATAAATCATAAAATACAAAAATATTCATTTTTTTGAATTTTTTTAATATCTAAAGCATCTACCACATAAAATAAATACATTGACACATAAATATGATAAAATAATTAATATATAAGATGTGTAATATCATTTCTGGTGCTACATCACACATAACAGTGAATCATGTCCTGAATAGTAAGTCCTGACTCCCGAGTCCCAACTCAGCCTCAAAATAGCAACAAAAAATATAATAATGTATCTCATATCATGAGCATGATGTCATATACAATGAAATGAATCAAAGAACTAAAGTCTAATACCACTGATTTCCTCTGCCCCTGTTGCGAGAAAAGGCAATAGCTTTCCCTTTCCCTTTAGATGTAGATGCAAGTGGAGTTGGTAGTGGACTCTGCTGTGCTCTAGAACCTGAAGACGTAGTAGCTAGAGGAGGTAGACCACGTCCTCTACTGGTGGCAGGGGTAGCCCGGGTAGGTGGTGTCACCTCCTCCTCTTGTTGCTCCTCGTCCTCGTCCTCGTCCTCCTCCCCCTCTATGCCTTCCACTACCTCCTGCTATAACCAATCATCAGCAGACTCCATGAAAGAGGTCTCGGCCTCAACCCTCCACGCAGCAGTCATGTCAATACCATCCAATGAGATGGCCTCCATATCAGGTATCCTCTCAAGTTGCTTCACCCAGAATCGAAGATTGTAGTAGGCGTAGACCATGTCATTAAGTCGCTGGGACTCCAACCTGTACAAAGATCATAAAATAATAATTATAAAAAAAAAAATATTGTTTAATGAATTCAAAACATTAATTGGAAATTTGCAATATTTTAAGTTTTAAGTTTAACCTATTGCGCTTCTTGTTGTGTATTTTCTCAAATACACTCTAGTTGCGCTTGCATCCTGAGGAGCTACATGTTTGGCTGAGGATTCGAATGGCAAGTTTTTGCAATGGGGTATTCTGGCACCATAGATTCTCCACCATGCATCTACAATAAAATTACAAATAAAATAAACATAAGAAAAAAATGAAATTTGAAAGTTGAAGCAAAGTATGAAGTTATGAACTTGAAGAGAATGAAATTTGAAACAAACTAAAAAATACCTGGCATTTTAGTTGTCCTATTAGTCACAACCATCTTAAAGCCAAATGTGCCACTTGCCACCTACCATTCTCTGAACACAGGTTAAGAATCCATCCGTGATTTCAGCATCAAATACGAACCCACATGGGTAAGAAAATGTGGGGTTCAAGTAGATCCCTGCAGCATGAATGAGACGATGGAGTGTGTTGTTCCATCGTTCATCAATCATTTCCCATAGGAGGAGTTGTTTCTGAAATCCCTCATCTCCCTTATCATCATGGTAGTCCCGAATGGATTCTTTGACCCTATTCATGGCTTCATACAAATAGCCCATTGTAGGCTTCTCACTATCAACTAATTGAAGAACCTTTACCAAAGGTTCAGTAATGGTGCACGCCTCTTGTACTCTCGCCCAAAAGTCTTCCTCGTATGGAACTAATTCACATACGACCTCTCCCTTTGTTTTGCGGCTCACTGTCAAATCACGCCACTTTTTTGAAAGAAACACTTTTTTTCACATTCCACATAGAATTCAAGAGGGATTGAAGAGATATGAAATTGGTGGCAAATTGTGTAATGGCGGGGTGCACCAACTCCTTGTTGTTGGTGAATTTTCTCATCAAGCTAAGCACAGATGCATGATTATATATCAATTTTGTAATGCTTTTTGATGAGTTAGCAATATCTTTGACAAAAGAAATTTTTCCTATGTCCAACATCAAATCAATCCAATGTGCAACACAAGGTGTCCAAAATAAAATAGGATACCTCTCCATAAGCATCCTGCTAGCAACAACATAATTTGCAGCATTGTTCGTTATGACTTGGACAACATGTTCTGCACCCACCTCCAAAATAAATACATCCAACAAATCACATAAAGTTTTTGCATCTTTGATATGTGAAGATGCATCAACAGATTTCATAAACATTGTCCTCTTTGGTCGGTCCAACCATTTGACATCAAAGTGCATTGTGTTTGTACTCATGATGCCCTAAACTCTTCCAATTTTTTGGTGCAGTCAACCTTTTCATCTTGAAGAATGCGGCCTCTAAAGTCATCATAAGAAGGGATTTTGTACTCTGGGCCAACAGTTGCAATAACATCAACAACAGACTGGAAAAATGGATTATTCCTTGCAACGCTGAAAGGAATATCACTCCAAAGGAGAACTTGCCCAACAACTTGTCAACTTGTTCTTTTTTTTTTTTTAAGCATTGAAGTGATAGATGGTTGTGAACGAGCCGTTGTTATAGGAACAAAAAATGATGAGGCAACTACAAGGTTGGTTGTAGACATTGATGTTGAAGTAGAACCAGTGCCACTTCCATATTCACTTGAGCTTAACGACGTCCTTATTGGTTGCTTCTTCGCTTCTGCTTTGGCCACTTTCTCTTGCTCTAATTCTTCCAATGATCTCATGGCTCTTTAGATGATTTCCGCATTTGTATTTTTGCAAGGCCCTAGATCATGACCAGGGATTTGTGCAAGGTGATACTTCAATCTATAAACCCTCTCTGACATATGTTGCCCACACAACTTGTAAGACAAGTTCAATCTATCAAACTCTCCATCAGGTTCACCAAATTCCCACAGACGGTCCAATTTCCTTGGCATGTTTGTAACTTGGTTGAACTCTTGAGTTTTAATGTAAGATGAAGTTTGAAATTTGAAGTTGAATCTATGGCACAATAAGAATTGCAAGTTACAAAAAAAAAAATTTACATACATGACACAACACATTGAATCTTTGACAATTTAACAAACAAAAAAACCTCAACTCAATCCAAAATGAACTCTCTCCACTCTATGCAACAAAAATGAAAAAAACACCATGAAATCCATTCAAAAATCTTTGATAAACAATGTGTTATAGAAACCCAAGCCAAAAAAAAGAAAAAAACCAAAATGGCCAAATTTGGTGCCCATACCTGGAAACCACGGTTTGTCGGAGAAGTTTGATCCAAAGACGAAGTTCTCTTGCTTGGGATGCTTAAATCTCCAAGCTTCCTCCTCCTCTGCCCTAGTAGACGCCTTCTAGGGTTCCTTTCCTCCTCAGCGATCAATCCACACAGCTGTTTGTTCAAAATGACAAAAAACGTGTTTTCCCTTTTAAAAACGCGTTGTCTATCACGCCCATGATAACTTCCCATCGAATCGCGATAACTTTGAAATTATTGCGATTTTTTGAAGTTAGCGCGATTTTTTCACTGATTTTTTGGAAAAAAAAATCATGTAGTAATCGGATGGTAATATCGGCATTTTGAAAAACTCGCAATTTTTTATTGTTATTGCAATAAAATAACGTTTTTCCCAACACTGTCAGGGATCAGATCGTGGTATACCTTACTGTGGTAGCAAAGGTCTCTTCATAGTCAATGCCTTCTCTTTGAGAGAAGCCTTGAGCCACGAATCTAGCCTTGAATCTATCTATGCTTCCATCTGCCACATGCTTGATCTTATACAACCACTTAGACGTTACCATTGATTTGTTTTCCAATCTAGGGACAATTTCCCAAACTCCATTCTTCATAATAGATTGGTATTTCTTATTCATTGCATTCTTTCATTCTTGGTGTTTGGTTGCTTCTTCGAAAATGGAAGGTTCATCTTTAATGAGCTTCGACATGTACGCTGTATATCCTTAGTATCTTTTCAGTTTCTGGCTCTCCTCGAATCTTCCTCTTGGGGTGTGACCCTCTGCTTCTTGAAGTGTAGAAGTTAACCAATTAGGTCTCTTTCTTCTTTCAAGGAGAGAGATTAGTTCACCGGGACCTTCTTCTTCATGATGAGAGAGTTCTTCTTCCTCAAACAAAGGAAGATCCTCCTCATAAGAATAGGATGGGAGATCTTTAGATTTCTTGAAGGCAATGCTCTCATAAAAAATTACATCTCTGCTTACTTCTATTTGATGTCCTTCCTTTATGTAGATCTTGTGAGCCTTGGAAGAGTTGTTATATCCAACAAATATTCCTTTCTTGCTTGCAAGATCTAGCTTCCTTGTTTTGTCCTTGGGAATGTGAATATATACAGGACGCCCAAATATCCAGAGATGATCAATATTTGGTTTCTTCCCAATAAAGACGACTTCTAGAGTTATATTGCCAAGTGACCTGTGAGGACTTCTATTTTGAATGTATACTACAGCATTTGTTGCTTCTCCCCATAGGAATTTCGGTAGATCTTGATCATGGAGCATAGCCTTGACACTTTCTTCTATAGCTCTATTGTTTCGTTCAACTACTCCATTCTGCTCAGTATTGCATGGAACTATAAGTTCCCTCTTAATCCCAGCCTCCTTACAGAAAGCAATGAGTTCTTTGGAAGTATACTCGCCTCCATTGTCTAACCTTAGAATCTTTATCTTTCTTTCTGTAATATTTTCTACCTCTGCCTTGAATTGTTGAAATTTTATGAATACTTCGTCCTTGGATTTAAGTAAATAAACCCAAGTTGTCCTTGAATGATCCTTGAATGATCATCAATGAAAGTAACATAATATAGATGACCTCCAAGTGATTTAGACATGGGAAGACATACATCAAAGTGGATGAGATCTAGAATCTCTTGAGCTCTAGATGTATTATTTGCAAATGGTTTCTTTGCATTCTTTCCCAGAGCATAGCCTTTGCAGACTCCCTCCTGGTCTTCTTTGAGATTTGGTATCCCATTTACAATGGAGTTTAGAGTTGGCAAGATATTGTAATGAAGATGGCCTAGTCTTCTATGCCAAAGTTCACACGTACTTATCTCAATGTGGACAAGTGATTGATTTAGAGGAGATGAGAGTGTGTAGAGTCTTCCTTCTCGAACTCCAATGGTTCTAGCTTTTTCAATGCTGGAATCTTTAGCCTAAACGACTTCTTTACCATCTATAAAAGCAACTCTATCTCCTTTTTCTTCTAATGATGAAACAAAAATAAGATTTTTGCACAAACTTGGAACATATAAATGTTGTTGAGATGAATGTTACATCCTCCTTCCAACTCAGTTGATGTAGATCCAATGCCTTTTACCGGATAGCTCTTGTTGTCACCAAGCTCCACAGAGTATGAGGACTTCCCTTTGGATAGGGTTTTGAGTTGCTTGTGATATCCAGTCATGTTTCTTGGATCTCCACTATCTATCACCCATATATTTTCATCTTGAAATGTTGCAGTGAGGGTTGAGAACAATCTTTCATTCTTTGAAGATTTGAGATCTTTGGAAGAGAAGAGAGTATTCCATACTGCCTCGAAACTTTGCTTGATGAGACTTGCTAATGATGAACACTTCTTTTCAAGCTTCTTCATAATAGTTTTGACCTTCTTCATGCCTTATTCGAACCATAGCTCTGATACCGTGTGAAGAATCTAAGGCAAGATGACATTAATGATTCTTCTAACTATGATAATTGCTTGTGATGTTTTTTTACTTATTAGGATTATCTTCTTCTTCTTATTATTATAGTGTGTTCTTCAATCATCAAACAACTACCAAGACATGAAGATCAACAAGATACAAATGCACAAGATGTAGGCTCCAAGCCAGGGCAAAACCTCTCCACTTGAGAGGAAAACCCTTCAATCTCTTCTTATAGATTCTTTATTGACGAATTCCAAGACCCTTGACCAACACTGAAGCCCTTGCAAGACCAAGATCAACTTCTCAAGAATGTGCTTGCTTCACTACTTTCTAAACCCAACAGAATCTCTTCTAGCAACATTACTTCGACCTGCGATGACAACTTTTTAGTCCTAGCTGCATATCTGCAACTTCGACCCCCAAGCAATCGCTGCTACTTCACACGTGTGGACTAGAATTGCTTTTTCTTTGCCTCTAGCTGCGTCGCTTGACTTAATTTGTCTTTTGGATCTAGAAGGGGACTTTGTTGGCCTTTCTTTCAGATGTTTTTCACCATATTGAACCACCCTAATGAAATCCTAGCCCAACAACATAAACCCTACCGAAAAGCTTCATAATTTCAGTCCTCTTCTTCACACGTGTGGCGAGAAAGAAAATGAGAGGAACCCAAAACACTACTCCTTCTTTTGCCTTCTTCACTATGCTTTTCTGCTTCTTCCTTCGCATAAGAGAGAGAGGAATGAATGTGTCCAAATGAGGTTGAACTGTCTCCTACATATAGGTCTTCTAGGGGTACAAATTCCAACTTCTAGGCCGACTTGACAAGCTCGCTGGCTGAATTGGTCTTGGAAGGCTTAGTAAAATACAAAAATAATTTTTTTACAATTTACAAGATGCCCGATGGGGTCTTCATATTATGAGAATGTCCCTATTTGATTTCTCGACCTAGGACAATCTTAGAAGCACTTTCAATTAAGGCTTTACCTATAAAACAATTTTTTTGGGCAAGAAGCCCAAGCTCAATAATAATAATCATATTTATTTCTTTTACAAAATACAAGAATAAAAAACACATCTCATATTTATGGACACCGAGCCTAGTTACACTTTTTTTTAGCAAAAGCTAGGGTGGATTTTGTAGTCAAGATGTTAGGAAAATCCTAGTGTTTTTAGGTGGAGTTTTTGTAAAGGTGATTTGGGAATAATTTTAGCGAATTGGCTAAATTATTTTATTACAAATCATTTCGTCTACTAGATTATATTTAAGTTGCAGAATTAGGTAAAATAATGAGGGTCTATAACTAATGAGTTTCCTTCTTCATGTATTAAAATGTAATATTATGAGGTAAAAAATATCTTAGTTCATGGTCCGTCATAGTTAAACATGATGGCTAAAATATTTGGGGGTCGGAAAAATTATTAATCCCCTCATGAGTCAATTAGTTAAATTTTCTGCAAAAAAAAATTAAAATCCTAAGGCAAAAATTTAATTAATTTCATGTCCTAAGAAAAATTTATTTTCCAAAAGGTAAAATTCGTGGGTCTTAGAGAAATTAATTTTTGGAGGTCTTCCACCAAGGAAATATTGAAAATTTTAAGAGATTTTGGACCTTTGGGCTTTGCTAGTTAAGTCAAAGTCAATTTTTTGAAGAAATCAAATCAAAATAATTAATTTTGAGTTGATTAAAATTGAATTAAATGAAATATTCAAATTTCCTAAAAAATAAGATAATTTCGACGGAGGAGATTAAAAGATAATTAAATCTTTATCAACGATAGAGATTACTTTGACGGGGATCAAACCAACTAGTCGTTAGAGAATTAATTTATAAATTACAGGTCATTTGTCTCACAAATCATCCGATCTTTTAGATTGTGTACTAGTTGTGAAAGCTCTCTTGTAATATTTTTGTAATAATAACAACGCAAAGTCTTTGGGGTTTTATTGATGGCAATGTTCTTCTCCGATATTTTATGGTAATAATGTTTTTAATGTTTTGCTGAATATTATTTGTAGATTGTTTATTAATAGCTGTCGTGGAATAATCTATTGCACATGTATTTTGCTTAGTTTATTGAATCTAAGGTAACAATTTTAATTTGATTGAATTAGCAGGTATCTCTAATTCTTGAAGAATATATTTTTATTTTATATATCTATCGATCTGACAGATTAATCTAGTGTTTGTTGGAATCATCCGTACTTAAAAATTTGGGTGTTTGGGGAAGTCCATTGTTGGATCAGTCGATTCCTAGAACATAAGATCTGAGGAGCCCATTTGATTTAAACCCCAGGATTTATTTAACGAAACTTCTCTTGCAGTGTTTTCTGGGCCAGTACTTCATTTAAAAATTTATTTCTCTCTAAAAATTGTGCTAAATAACTAGTTCTGTGTAGGAAGAGCCTTAGATCTCTGGGAGCATAGTTGGACTCATACTCCTCAGATATAATAGATCTGTAGATTATTTGTATAGGTCTATTTTACTTGTGTAGATATGAAATTATATAACATAATATTGAATTTCAACATTTGGGATTTTGAGATTTTTTCTATTTTTGTACATATTAGGTATTGGGTTTTTTTCTTTTCACTTGTGTAGGAATAGATTTGAGAAATTGACCAAGGAAATTTTCAGATTTGAGCCAGATTTAGACATTGGAGGGCAAAATCTAGCTTCAAACTCTTGTTTTCAGGGAAAAAACAATAAGATCTTTCACTAAAGGCTTTAGATATGATATTATTTGAGATCTGAATTGAAGTTGAAGAGAACCATGGGTAGAAATTGGTGATTTTTAGATTTGCTCATTGCCGAAAGATTTTGGATAAAAGGCTTCAAGGCCTAGGGCCTTAGGTTTCATTTTCTAACCTCTATTTCTTTTGCTGTCCAATACATTAAGTTAATTAATTTAAGCAGTGACATTAAACACATTGACAAAGATAATCATTGTGTAAAAAACTACAATTTGAATGACTATCTCCTTGCTTTCTGAAGTTTAATCATAATAAAAATTTGCATCTAAATTCAATATTTTCTGAGAAACAATTGATTGAGAATTGTTTTACATATTTTTTTATTAGTTTGACATCTAAGGCTTACTGCTGTCATAAACATTATTTCTGAAAAATATGTTGAAATTTGGTACCGGAGGACAGGTGGTTCCCTTAGGCTTTGATCTTTGGCCTAGGGAAAAGTGTCCAAAAGATTTTCATTTTTCTCCTAAAGTGACTTTATAATTTTTATAAAGTTCAATCTAATTTAAAAGTGACTTTAAGTGATAAAGTTACTAAGTCTAATTTTAAAGTGACTTTTATAAAGTTAATGTAAAATTAGAAAGGAAAAGTGACTTTGGAAATAATGACTAAGTGTGTCTTTATTAAAGTGGGGTGAATTAAAAAAATAGAAAGTGAGATTTAAATGTGCATTTAATCTCAGCCATTGATC